>JAQQSV010020810.1:0-10913 GCA_028646515.1 Pseudochirops corinnae
GGAGCTAAAATATGGGTAAAACAGAAGCCAGATGATGTTCCAAAGGCTGCAGAGATTATAGCACATGGGAGGGATAACACTGTAACTATTGTTTATTCTGGAGAAGATGATTGTAAAATTGTACCCTTAACTCATATTTTCTACCATGAGTGAGGCTACAATAGTGGGCTCATGGACTCCAGTAGCGTGGCTGATCCTATATCCACCTTGTTTCTGGTTATTGTCTCCTTCCTTTTTCTTGTTTTTTTTTTTTTTGTCTGTTCTCTTTGTTTGCTAGATTTGTTTCCGCAGGCTTGGTACCCTCTACCTGTAGATGCCTGATAGCTCAAGCTAGATGTCACTCCCTGTCCACAGCTGTGATGTGTCACCCATGGACCTGGCATCAAGCACACTCCAAATGCTGGCTATAGAATAGACCTCTCAAATGGGTCCCCTTGGGGCACATCTGGTTTAGCTTTACATACAATTTCAGCCGCAAGTAGCCATGGAAGAAGAGACCTTGACCCCTTAACCCAAGATTTTGGGACCCCATTTGTTCGGGGAGGGAATGATGGGGAGCTTGTGCTAAAATATTGTTTTCTGTGTTTATTGTGTGCTATTTTTTTTTCATTGTTGTAAAATTCTGTTGCCTATTTACCTATGGAATGAAATGTATTGTTAATGTATTTTTGCTAAGTAAGGGCCATGAAAGATCTTGGGGCCGAATGTAACAATACTGGGATTTGAAGATCTTCCATGCCCCTTGAGCTTGCTGATGTAGCAGGAAGGGGTGGAGGAAGAGAATGCCAAAACCAAGCTAGTCTCCAGTGGTGCTGACTGGAAGCAGAATCAGAGGCAGTGGCTGCAGTTGCGAATTCCTTTTGCTTTGAGCGGGCCAGAATCTCTGCTAAGGACGCCTGCTGAGGATTGCCTGGGGTAGGAACTGCCAGGGGTTGTAGCTGCTGGGAGCGAGCTGCCTGGATGCTGAGCAGTTGCGTCCGTGAGGAGAGGAGGATCTTTGCCTGAGGTAGCCTGTCCTGTTTGAAGGCTTGAGGATGTGGGTGTTTACTACTTTGACCACATGTGCCAACTTCATCACTACTGTGTTGGCTTTGACTTTCTGGTTTTGGGACTCAGTTTTCTGGTATTTAAATGAACGCACTATCTATATTTCTTATGTAGAGAGCCTGTTCCATTTTGCGATTAATAACTATATCAGCATATTTATAGTTACTGTAGGCATTGTGAATACTGCATTGCTGATACACAATTCATCAAGCATTTATTAAGTGCCTACTATATGAAAGGGACTGTTTGAGGTTCTAGGGAGGGAAAGACAATTCATAATACCCCTTGTCATCAAGAAGTTGGTACTTTATCAGATTAACCAACTAACTCTTAATAGTGAAAATAATACTTGGTTTGCAATCACAGACTGGGTTCAAACCTTAGTTATTCCACTCAATATCTTTGTGACCTTGGATAGCTTTGAACTTTCCATCTGTAGCTCTGCTTTGATTGAACTCCCAGGAAGTGATATACTTTTCAGGATAAACTGAAATATCAGCTTTAGATAATCAAAACCTCCCCAACTCCTTCCTCTCTCTTCACATTGGAGGACTGGAAAGTAGAGCACCAATCTTCTCCCAGAACTCTCCTTTATACAAGGCAGATATCTTGTCTTTCCAACAAACTCTTCACTTTTTATCTATTCCTCTGCTTGGTTTGAACTCTAAGGAACCTGATTCCAACAGGTAGCCCATAATGCCCATCCCAGGCCCTTTAGAGCTTCCTTTTCTGTGTTGGCTCCCCAGCCCCATTAGACTGTAAGCTCTTTGAGGTCAAGAACTTTCTTTTTTGTCTTTTTTCTTATTTGTATCGTTGGAGCACAGTTCCTGGAACATATTAGTTCCTTAATAAATATTTGCTGAAATGAATTTAATTAACTTCTCTGGGTCTCAGCACTTTGGGCAAAATTAGAGGATTAGCCTAGGTGACTTTTAGGTCTCTTTCAAGTAGACAGCTTTGATAGTATGTCCTGCAGGTTCAAAGTGGGAGCTGTATGTCCTTGAACTTTATACACTAATAAATGGAAAGATTGTCCAGTGGTGGGTAGCTTCCTGACAATGCAATGCTGATTGGATACAATTGTTTTAGGAGGAGAAGAAGTCAGAAAGATCTGAAGTATAGGTAGAAAGAGCAAAAGTGAAGGTTCTGGAAATGCAGCCAATCCCATGAGAAGGGCTCAGAAGAGCCCCTCCTTACTAAAGTACACCAGGAGGGCACTAAATGTTTGGTGGGAAAGAGAACACTTAAATAAGGAAGAAATTAAGGGACATCAAAAAGAATTCTGTCTCTTTATGAATTTTGCCTATAGTCAGGCCTGGAAGCAATACTACAAATAAGATTTTTTTTTTCCTTCCCCTCGGGTGCATAGGTGACTATATTTAGCATGTGTACATCTTTCATAAAAAGGCATTGCTACTTAAAATTGTGTGTGTGTGTATGTGTGTGTGTGTTTGAGAGACAGAGACAGAGACAGAGGGAGAGAGAGAACATGCCTGCATTTATTTTAAAGTCTCCTGAGTTGTTTTTGGCATTTAATTTTGAATTCAGTCTTGTGGTAATACATTAGAGCTGTACAGCTGCTCTGTTGCATTAGGTTCACCATAGGTTTTTTTGAAACCTAATTATTATTCAAAAAGAAAATGCATACGATGTAATTTATTTTTAAGCATTCCATATTATTTTCAGATAATTTGATTATTTATATTATAGTCTTGGTTCTACTTATTAACTCCTGTAATGATTTTTCTTCTTAAAGTCAGTAATTATCTCAAACTACTGAGCACATTCATATTTTCAGTAATCTTTTCCCTTCTCCTGCCCACAATCCTTTGAGTTTTTCAGTCTCTATATTCTCTGCCACTAGTTATTCATTGTCCTTCATTTAAGATCCTATCCAAGCTAACAATTATTTTTTGAGTGTCTCCCTTGTTTCAGGCACTAGGCTAAATGCTGGTGATAGAAAAACATCACAAGGCACAGTGCCTGCCCTCAAAGAACTTACATTCAACATACAAAACACTATACCAATATGATCATTTGAGGAAGAGACATCACTAATTCTAAGTGAAACAGCAAAGGCTTTCTAAAAGTTCTTCTTATATATATTTCCGTTTCCACAGTTTTATTTTAGACTAACTACTTGTACCACATAATTAAATTTATCTTCCTAGGATATGAATTTATTTTATTTCTACCAATCTCTTCACAAAACAGAATGAAGAGAATTACATTCATAGGCCAGGACATTTTAAAGATTGTAAGGTACGTCTTGCCGCCTTCATTTTATAGATGAGGGGAGTAAAATCCTAAGAAGCAATATGACTCCCTGGGTTTCTCTGCTAATTAGTGACAGAGCTAGCTCTAAGCCCCGGGTGCTTCCCATTATATTACTGCATTCTTTGAGCATTTTGTATCAAAACAAGACAGAGTTTACTGAATGTCCTGCAAAATGTATGCTTTGAAGTTTTTAATATCAGTTTTCATTTGATTTTGACAATGTCTCATGCATTCAGTGTGACTAAATTTTCATTTTCATTTTCATTTCCTAACTCCCTACATTGTTGACAAATTTCACTCTTCTAAGGAATAGGAATCATTTGATTTGTAGTTGTAAATTCCCATAAAGGCCAAAGAAAACATTTTAAAAATGAAGTCAGAAAAAAGAACAAAGGATGTACTGGGGTACTCAATTTGTTAGCATTTTCTAAACAGTGACTCATTGTCAATATCTGGCATTGCTCATTAAAATGACTACACTTAGAGGCAGGAAGCTCACTTTGGGCTGCTTCCTTAAAAACTACTTTCAAGTTTCAAGTCATAAAGCATTCAATATTTAAGGAATGTCCCTCTAGTAAATGGAGCACCTGTGTCTGACAGTCAGCCCTGGTTCGCTCCCTGTTTCTTGATTTAAAGCTCCCTACAGTTCTGTAACCTCTTTATCGAAAACCAAACTATCTCTTTTCCCCCATGTATTAGTTCAGTAGTTGAGATCAACTGCAACCCTATGACAGATGCTTCCTAGGACCAGTAGATTTTCTAAATTGACTTCTCATCAGTAGAAACTGCTATATCACTTATTTTTTTTTTAGCAAGCTTTGGAGTGATTGAACTTTGCTTCACAGCAAAAAGATCCATCTTTTATTTTTTTTTAAGTTGGGAGAATTTTTTTAAAGGCACTGATTTGGTTTTGGTTTGGTTTGTTGTTGTTGTTTTTAAGGTTCATTTTTTCCTGTGCTTTTGGTTTCAGAATCAAAGACATTAAAACTCAGTTTGTTCTTCCATGCATGCTAGTAAACTGTCACACTCAGTTAATAAGAAATCTCTTTAGATCTTAATTTTTCAATTGGAAAATAAATATAATGTTCTGATCTCTGATATTAACAAGAATATTAGAGAAATCAATCAAATAATCTTTGTGGGGGGAAAGTGTGTATCCTTAGGGAAGAGGATAATAAAAGTATAATATTTTATCATTAAAATTATACTTCTTCTATACTTCACTATCTAGTATGTTGACTTTATATTCCAATTTGTCTTTTGAACTTAAGGAAGAACTGAGTTCCTTTACATAGCAAGTATACCTATTCATTTATCTTATTAATGTGGATGCTCAGTTTAAAGGGACTCCTTTTGTTGATTTGGGTGTGTTCTTCATTTTTAATTTTCTTCATTGCCTCAATATGGGTGATTTCACTGAGAGTCAGTCAATTAGTCAACAATTACTTATTAAGCACCTACACTGTACCAGGCATTATGCTAAGCACTCTGGAGAGAAAGAAATTAAAAAGATTTGTTGCTGCCCTCAGGGAGTTCACACTTTAAATGAGGAAGACAACATAAACTACATACAAACCGGATATATAGGACAAATTAAAAAGGATCATGGGAGAAGCTACTAGAATTAAGAGGAATTTAAAAATGCTACCTGTAGAAGGTTGGATTTTAGCTGGGAATTGATGAAAGCCAGGGAAGTCAGGAGGCAGAGATGAGGGAGAGAATTCTTGGTATGGGACCACCTTAAAGAGCTAAAAAGAAAATTCTGTTCTATCACATATATTTCTATCTTTGTAATGTAAGTGTACTGAGCAGTTTATAAAAAAAGCCCATTGTTTAACACAGTGAAAAAATGTTTGAGGTTGACTTGGATAAAATCTATTTATTCCATTCACCTATTAAAGATTAAAAGCTAGAAAAGAAATATGTAAACTAATTTCTCAATGAGTTCCTAGCTCTTCCAGTGAGTCATCATGTGATTCCTAACAAATCCTCTTTTATATAAAACTTTAAAAATATATATTCAATTTACAGCCTCTCCCTAGTGTTTAACACAGTGCTTAGCACATTGTGCTAATGTTTACCCAATCACGATTGAGTCTGATGTCTTATATATCTTTTTGGAGGAGGTTTAGTCATTGATCCAGGTTGACTGAGGAGAGGTCATGATGTACTGGGCCCTAGCTCTGCACTGAGTGAGGAACAAGTTTCAAAGCAAATGGTAACTATCTGAGTCTGATACCAGGAGACAAGCAAGCACTCAGTTCAAGCCTCAAGCTCATGCTACAGCCTTCAGTAGAATAACTATGTCAGGAATGACCAGCCATAGGAGAAGTTGTAGAGCTGAGTCAGGAGGGAAGCAAGCCAACTTTGCCCCAATCACCTCACTTTGAGAGTATTGAAAGCTTGCTTGGAGGTCCCCAGTCTGGGCAATGAGAGCAGCAGAAGAACAATAGAAGACATTTCTGACCAGAAGCGTGTAGAACCCAATTCTAATAAGGTCCAAAGTGAAGAAGGAGACTAGAAGAATAAACAAACAAAAAATGAATTCCACCCTAAAGAGTTATGTGGCAAAATGGAAGCTCAAGACACAAACCAAGAAGAAGAGAATGACTCAAAAACATCTATAAGGAAAATATTGAGGTAAAATATGTATATGTATGGATAGATAGATAGATAATGTATATATAAATATATGTTGTATTGCTATATTATATATGTGCAGTTATATCTGTATATTTTTGCTGTTCAGTCATTTTTCTGTCTTGTCCTACTCTTCATGACCACTTTTTATGGTTGTCCTGGCAAAGATATTGGAGAGGTTTGCCATTTCTTTCTCTGCCAGTTCATTTTAAGAATGAAGAAACTAAGGAAAACACGATTAAGTCAAATAACTAGTAAATGTCTGATGCCAGATTTGACCCAGGTCGTCCTGATTCTAGGCCTGACACTCTATCCAGTGCACTACCTACCTGCCATATATGTGTGTGTATATTTATGTATTTATGGGTATGTTTGTATATGTATGTGTATATATGTAAATATGTAAGTACATGCAAGTATATGTAAATAATCTTCCAAATGCATGACACAGATTAAGAGCATAAGAAATAGAAGATTTAAATAGCCCTATATTGGAAATATAAATTGAACAAGCCATAAATTGAGTCCTAATAATGAAATATATGTTCTACTTCCAGTTAGAGAGGTGATAGATTCAGCTTGAAGACTGAGGCATATTATTATTTCATACATGACTAATAACTTTTTTTCTTGTCTATACATCTTCGTAATAGCCTTTGTTTTTCTAGCTTTCTCAAGAAAGAAGAAAGAAATGTGGAAGGGAGGTGATTTGGGGATAAAAATAAAGCAAAATTGAATTTAAAAAAACACATTCCAATAGTCCAGAGACATGATGAAGGCATGAATGCAGATTCCTGCTATGTGAGTATAGAGGAGATGTATGTGAAAGATAGTATGAAGATAGAATGATTGTGACGACTTGGCAATGAATTGAATATATGGAATAAGTAACAGTGAGGAGATGAGGATGAAGCTAATATTGTGAGCTAATATCTGAGTATTTTTTGCATTTTTGTTAATTTTGATTCATGAAATTAAAAATACCAGCTAACTTTTTTCTAGCACTTTAAGGAATAAGAATTGCTTTACATTTAGTATCTCATTTGATTTGATCCCCTTGATGGTGTTATTAGGCTGTATCAGCAAGCACCCTAGCATACCCAGGATGGCTGCTAGCAAAGGTTCTTTGATTTGCTTTTCTAAAGGAAAGCAACTCAAAATGGGTTGACAATCTTACCTTAATCGATCAAACAAATATCATTTTCCTAGTTCAGAGGAAAAAGTCAGCACCCTGAACTTCAGAGAATACAAACAGAAGTTACAAGCAGACAAAGAAACAGATCAGCAGACAGGCTTCCAGTTGTCTGACCATTACATCCATATCTAGTTAGTTACCAGAGAGGGAAGCACCAACATCTGAGTTTTCAAAGCTGGGGTGCTGAACGGCTTCCCAGAGTCTCATCTGTCCAAATCACACAACTTTTTCCAAAGTGGGACCCAAAGCAAAAACTCACATCATGGTATATATAGCCTCCTCCTGGATCAGAGAATGTCACAAACCTCTTGACCTAATACCCAATCACAAAGTAATAAGGTGTGGGCATTCCTAAAAAACAAGCTTCCCGCCGCAGGCTTCATGTAACCACATTCAGCCTATTAGGGGGCAGAATATATTTTTAAATCAGGGAAGGTTCTCAGAGTCACTTAAGCCTATCAAAGGGCCTAGGGGTAGGGAAGATCTCCGGATTCCCATAACATAGGCAGGTGTTATTATTTCCATTTTATAGATGAGGAAAATGAAATCAAGAGAGGATAAATGACTTGATGAGGGTCACACAGCTGCAAAGAGTCTGAGGCAGGATTCAGATTCAAGTCTGGATGATTCCAGGTCTGATATTGTTGAAGCCATATGTTTAGTATCAAAATTGGTTCATTGTCTATAGCTCCTTATTTTCATTAAAGTTCTATTGATTGTTTTATTTTTTACATTACAAACACTTACAAATTACTCCCCACTCCATGAGAGATGCTGTGTAATAAAGTAAAAATAATTAGTAGAACTAGTAACTTAGTCACCACATCCGAAAAAAATATTCCATATCTGTAGTAACCCCCCAAATTCTTTTTTTAAAAAAAGTTTTTATTAAGAGAAATCTATTTTCTCTCTCACCCAACCCACGCTATTAAAAAAGAAAAAAAAATTGCTTGTAAGAAATTTACTTACTCAAGCAAAGAAAAAAAAAATCCCTCAATGGCTATATAATAAAATAAATGTCTTTTTTCGTGCCCTAATCAATCAACAAGTTTTGTCACTCGTCCTCTAGAATCATTGATGGTTATTGTTATAGTCAATATCTCTTACAACTTTCAAAGTTGTCTTTATACTGTTATTGTATAGTTTATTTTCTTTTTTTCTGCTTTTCCTTCATCAAAATTGTCCATTTACATAATATTGATGTTATAGTATAATTGTGATTCTAGTTCTGTTTATTTTCATTTGTATTAACATATCTTTCTATGTCTCTTTGAAAAAAATATATCCTCATTTCTTGTGGCACAAAAGAACTCTAATACATCACTATGTGACTTATTTAGCTACTCCTCAATTGATCAGAATTTCTATAATTTATAGTTTTTTGTCATCACGAAAATAACTATGAATATTTTTGTACATATGGGACTTTTTCCTCTTTGTTTGTTTGAGGTCTTTGGAGAATAGGAATTGGCAGTCTCAGCTCATTTGTGATTTTACTCTTTTTTGACATTATTATTTACAGGGTATGCTATTTTTTATTGTTATTCAGTAACCTGTCAAACAAAACCAACATAATAAATAAAAAGTCCTTCCTCCTTCCTCCTCTATCAAGGAAAAGCCCTATTCCACCAGAGGAAGGAAATCTTGCATTGAATTGAGGATTAAACAAAAAGTTTGACTCTTCAATCTTTCTTCATTCAAAGGAAGTGACTTCAACTAAGGGCAATTACAAGAGAAGTCTAGTATCCATGTTGAAGCTATGGGTCTGCTAATTGAATTGTTTTTTAAATGTTGCATTGAGAGCTGTAACTTCTGGCAAATATTAACTGAACTTCTCTTATTAATTTCAAAGATTTTTAAAATCATTTTTGAATATTTTGTTCCTGTTGTATTTCTTCGGATTCAACAGATTTCAATATTTCATCTGGCATTGTTCACTTCCTTTATGGTGTAATATTTGTCAAGATGACTTTATATTTTTTCCATTTTTTGATTTTTGTTATGTTTTTAATTAAATTTTATGTTTATTTTTAGTTTACATCATTCATTTCAACAAGATTTTGAGTTAAAAATTTTCTCCCCATCTTTCCCCTACCCACCACTGCAAAACAGTGATCCGACTGTATATCAGCTCCCCCACGCTGTTCTCTCCTATATCCTTCTCCATCTCTCCTCTCACTTTCCAGTAGGGCGAGGTGGATCTCTTTACACCACTACCTGTATATCTTATTTCCCAGTTGCATGTAACAATAATAATAATAATAGCATATATTTTTAAATATTTGATTTTAAAACTTTGGATTCCAGATTCTTTCCCTTCCTCCCTTGTCACCCACGCTTACTGGGAAGATAAGCAATTCAGTAAAAGTTGTACATGTGTAGCTATGCAAAACATTTCTCTAGTGGATATATTGTGAAAGACTGACTATATTTTGCTCCATGCTATCCTGCCCCCCACTTGTTCTATTTTCTACTTTGACCCCGTCCCTTTTCAAGAATATGTGCTTCTAACTACCCTCCCCCCAATCTGTCCTCCCCTCCATCATTCCCCACTCATCTCCTTCCCCCCTACTCTCCTGTAGAGTGAGATGCCCTATTTAGTGTGTATGTCATTCCCTCACTAAGCAAAATTCAGTGAGAATAAGAATGACCCATTCCCTTTTGCCTTCCTATTCTACCCCTCCATTGCAACACTTTCCCGTTACCTCTTCTTTATGAGATAATTTACCCCATTCTGTCTCTCCCCATCTCTTCTCATTATGCTACTCTCTCATCTCTCAATTTCACCTTTTAAGTGTCATTCCTTCCTATTCAATTGATCCTGTGCCCTCTATGTGTACCTGTACACATGTATACACACACTCTCTTATGTATTCATATGCCATATATTCTCCTATATAGACATATATGTATGTATACATACATATACACACATTTATATTCTCTTCACCTATCTTTATACTGTGAAAAGATTCATAAGTTACAATTTCCATTTTTCCATGAAGGAATGCAAATAGTTCAACTTTGTTAAGTTCCCTATGATTTCTTTTCCGTTTACCTTTTCATGCTTCTCTTGCTTCTTGTATCTGAATGTCAAATTTTCTATTCAATTCTGGTTTTTTCATCAAGAAAGCTTGAAAGTCCTCTATTTCACTGAATGACCATATTTTCCCCTGAAATATTATACTCACTTTTGCTGGGTAGGTGATTCTTAGTTTTAATCCCAGCTCCTTTGACCTCCAGGATATCATATTCCAAACCCTTAGATCCCTCAATGTAGAAGCTGTCAGATCCTGTATTGTCCTGATTGTGTTTTCTGCAATATTCAAATTGTTTCTTCTCGGCTGCTTGTAATATTTTCTCCTTGATCTGGGAACAATGGAACCTGGCTGTAATATTGCTAGGTGTTTTCTTTTTGGGATCTTTTTCAAGAGATAATTGGTGAATTCTTTCAAGTTCTATTTTGCCTTCTTGTTCTAAAACATCAGGGCAATTTTCCTTGAGAATTTCTTGGAGGATGATTTCTAGGGTCTTTTTCTAATCATGGCTTTCAGGTAGTCCAATAATTTTTAAATTATCTCTCCTAGATCTATTTTCTAGGTCAATGATTTTTTCAATGAGATATTTCACATTGCCTTCTATTTTTTCATTTTTTTGAATCTGTTTAATAGTATCTTGATTTCTCATAAAGTCATTAGCTTCCATTTGCTCCAGTATAATTCTGAAGGAGTTATTCTCTTCATAGAGCTTTTGA
>JAQQSV010020811.1:0-10913 GCA_028646515.1 Pseudochirops corinnae
ACCGAAAAGTCAGAGGGGTGAGGGGGGAAGACATAGGAGAGAATAGATTGGGGATGGGGGGATATACTGGGATGGCTGTTTTGAGGAGGTGGGTAGGGGAAAGATGGGGAGAAAATCTGTAACTCAAAATCTCGTGGAAATGAATGATGTAAACTAAAATAAAATTTAAAAAAAAACTTAACAGAGAGGATTTTGGAGGGGTGGCAAGGTGGAACATTTGGTAGTCATCAACAACTCCTTGAAAGTTCTCTGCTGTCCTCCAACTATCATCATCCCAGGTTCTAAAGTAAATAAGAATTCTCAATAGAAAAGGGTAGAAGCAATGAGTCAATTTACTAAATTAATAAATTAATGATTGAATATTATGGGGCCTTCTGGAGCAGGGAGAGAAACTCACTACTCTTCCACCCAAGTCTCCTGCATACAGACATCCCTCGCTTAGCTTTATTGCACTTTGCAGATATTTTGTTTTTGTTTTGTTTTGTTTTTACAAATTGAAGATTTGTAGCAACTCTGCCTCCAGTAAGCCTATTGGCACCATTTACTCCAACAGTATGTGCTCAGGTCAGGTTTCTGTCACATTTTGGTAATTCTCACAATGTTCTGAAATTTTTCCTTAGTATAATATCTGTTATGATGATCTGTGATGAGTGATCTTTGATGTTACTATTGTAATTACTTTGGGGAGCCACAAACTGTACCCACATAAGATGGTGAACTTAATCAATAAATGTTGTGTGTGTTCTGACTGATCCATGAACAGGCTGTTCCCAGTCTCTCTCCCTCTCCTTGGGTCTCCCTCTTCCCTGAGACACAACAATATTGAAATCAGATCTATTAGTAACCCTACAATGGTCTCTAAGCATTCAAGGGAAAGGAAGACTCAACAAATGTGGCAAACTTCATTGTTATCTTATTTTTAAAATTGCCACAGTCACCCCTACCTTCAGTAACCACTACCCTGATCAGTCAGCAACCGTCAACATGGAGGCAAGACCCTCTACCACCAAAAAAGATTATAAACTCCTGAAAGTTCAGATGACGGTTAGCATTTTTTAGAAATAAAATATTTTTGTAATGAAGCAGCTATGTAGGTGTCATGGATAGAGAACTAGGCTTTGAGGCAGGAAGACTCATCTTCCTGAGTTAAAAACTGACCTCAGGCACTTACTAGCTGTGTGACCCTGGGCAAGTCACTTAACCTTGTTTGCCTCAGTTTAATCAGCTATAAGATAGGCTAGAGAAGGAAATGACAATCCATTCCAGTATCTGTGTCAAGAAAACTCCAATTGGGTTCATAAAGAGTCAGACACAACTGAAAAATGACTGAAAATCAAAATTTTTAATTCAGATATATATCTTTTTATTTAGACTTAATATTGTTCCTCACTCAATAGACTACAGTATAGTATAAACATAACTTTTATATGCATTGAGAAATCAAAAATTTAAGTGACTCACTTTGTTGCAATACTCACTTTATTGTGGTAGTCTGGAACCAAACCTGCAAAATTTCCCAGGTATGTCTGTACACCCCTTTTCTACAAAGGAGAGAAGACTTTCACTAGAAATACAGGCTGCTTCTCTGTCCAAGCAGTTCCTTCCCTCCTGGAGAAGACCCCCAAAACCCAGGCCCTTGGGAGACACTCTTTATTATCCTTTAGGACTGCTTACTGCCCAGATGCCTTTCACTTCCTACTTCAAGGTGGGGAGAATTTAAGTACCTCAAAGTTTAAAAATTGAATCTGCAGCTGGACAGAATCCTTCTACATCCGGCCCAGAGACAACCACCTCAGCAGAGACGACAGTGGCCCCACAAACGACTGCCTCACAAACCACTACAGGATCTCCAAAGACAACTTTAGGTACTCAACAGTCAACAAAATCTGTCACTGAAGGTGAGTACCTAATTCTGTCCAGAACTGGCGTCCCTTGTTCCTTTGTCTCTGGGTAAGGACCAACACAGAGAGTCATGCATGGTCTCAACAATGTATTGAGATATTTTCTGATGTTTTGTGGGCTCATGTCTGGGGCATGTTTGGGGAGGAAGAGGCAGCTTGTTCCCTCTGCCTGGAGGCAGGAAATCTGTTTTCAAATTCCACACTTAATAGATGGACGATGTGCTTGTAGTTATTGATGATAGAAGCAGCTGCTGTGGAGGTGTAAGGCCAGTAACAGCGGCACACAGAAGGGCTGCAGGAGTTGGGAAACAGGTTTTAAAATTTCACAATTACTAATTGAGCAATGTTGGGAAAGTCATTTAAATTCTCTGAGCTTCAGTTTCCTCATCTTGAAAAAAGATTGGGGGAAGGGATCTGCAGGGATCATTTTCATAAAGGACTTTGCTCACCTTAAAGAAATAGTGGATCCAGCCCTGGAGTCAGGAGGACCTGAGTTCAAATCCAGCCTCAGACACTTAACACTTACTAGCTGTGTGACCTTGGGCAAGTCACTTAACCCCAATTGCCTCTCCCCAAAAAAAAGCAAAAAAAAATTTAAAATAAAAAAGAGATAGTGGAGCCTCATGGAGGTGGGGCATTGGGAAGGAAGGCTTGGGAACTTCTGGCATCTGTGAATGGACACCTCTATTAACACAGTACCAACTAATTCTCAGATCCAGACAGCACTGAATACCCGTCAATGAAATCAGAAGGTGAGTGTATCCAAAGGTAGACCTCAGAATGAACCCCTTCCTAGGCTTGTAACCCTCATCTCCATCCCCTAGTATGAACAGTACATTCTAAAAAACATAAACAAAAGGTATGAACCTATTTTTGAGGCTGAGGATAGCTAAGGCTTTTCTTTGTTGGACAATGCATAACATTAACTTTCAGACATCCCTAAGGACAGTCAGTCAACAAGCATTTATTAAATGGGTTTTATATGTCAGGTGCTGGAGATACAATGAAAGGCAAAAAACTATCAGCAAAACCACAGTCCCTGCTCTTAAGGAGCATATATTTGAATGGGGAAAACAACATATAAATATCTAGATAAATAGAAGACATAGAGAAAGATAATATGAAAGTAATCTGGAAAGGATGAGGAACAGGGAAGAGCAGGGAAGGCATCCTGCAGAGGTAGGATCTGAATTGAGTCCAAAGGAAGACAGGGAACAGGGCAGAGCATCATAGGCATGGAGGGAGGCCAGTACAGAGGCAAAGAGATGGGAGATGAAGTAACATGTGTGAGGAACTCCAGGGAGACCAGGTCCCTTCCAGGTCTAAAATAATTCTTCAAATCTCTTCCCTTTCTGCAGTCTAACCTGCAGAGCAGGAGGACATGTCCCACTTCCCCTAGTCTGTCCAGCCTGCATCATTCTGGCAGCAGCTGTAAACCTCCATCCCCATTCCTGGGCTCAGTGCTGTACAGGAGGGTGGATGGGCCTAGGGAAAGGGAAGGTCTGGGTTGACCTGGGTGGCCCAAGCTACCCCAGGTTTACATCAGAGCCATGATCTCATTCCACTTATCTTTCTTCCAGATATTTCCAAAAATTATTATTCCAGATTTTGGTTGAGAGCCAAGAGAACGTGAACTTCTATGAATCATTCTTTAAAAGGATTCCTTAACAGAAATAATTAAAAATATATTTCCATGAATCTAAACTATTAAACCAGAGCATCAAACCTGTTGTGTCTTAACTGAAGGAACTGCTGAAAGGGGGGAACCTTGGACAGAGGGTGAAGTGGGCAGTCCTGGTATCCAGGGACAGAATAAATTTCTGTCCTTCCTCAACCTATTAAAATGTTGTATGCTACCTCAGCTACCCAGCTCCCTCACACCCACAGAAATGCGGACATATAACAGACACAGGTACAAACAAATGGGAAGAAAGACACCTGTGTGCCTTCACATGGTCACATGTAAACAAAAGGATGGTATCCAACACTCCTAGTTTAGTTCAATTCTTCCAAAGTCTTCACAGATCCCAAGGCTGAAAGAGAGAGAGGGAGAGACAGAGAGAGAGAGAGAGAGACAGAAAAGAACACAGAGGATGGTTTTAAGAAAGCCCTGAACCTACAGGTTGGACCCTGGGGAATTAAACGTGTTTTGATATAGCACAGACTACCCTGACCCAGACTGCCTAATGGCCAGGTATTTTACATTTGACCTCTCACCCAGGATTCTCCTGCACCCTTAAGAGGGTTAGGAATATTTGGCTCTCTGCAAATGGCTCCAACCATTTGAAATTTGGTGTTCCCCAAAGTATATGAGGGTCACCTGAGCCCCAATTCCATTTAGGCACTAAAAGTTAAATTAGCTTTTATAAAGAAATGTTTACATCATGGATAATCAGATGTGTTGCCCCAATATGAGGAGCATCATCTTCACACACACACACATACACACACACACACACACACACACACACACACATTCTGCCACTCTGTACCACCTCAGACACTATGGAAGGAAAAGGTATTGGACACATAGCTTAGCTCCGTTTCCTATAGAGCCCTACCCCAAAATCCAAGTCCCATACCCAGTTTAGGCTCCAGTCTCAGACACTCTGGCTTTTCCTGGATTCTCTGCTGAGCTGACTGGCTGCAACATCCTATGTGGAATCTTGCCTCTAAAATCATCATGGCTCAAACTCCCAAGTCCCATGAGATTCGCCTCTAACCTCTAAAACTAAGAAGGAAATGGAACAGAACAGAAACAAACACCTCCCTCCCCTCCCCCCCATTCCCGTTTTCTAAGTCAGAGTAAGACAGTAGGGGATGAAAGTCTTTCCTCTCTCAAAGTTCAGTTCACGGCACCCATGCTGTAAGAAAACTGGTCTTCATCCTCTGGACACAGCAGTAAAGATTGAGTAGGAAAGAGCATGCAGGAAAAAGAGAGTATATTTCAGTCTGGACGATTTTTAGAGCCTATTACAGCTACACAGTCAGTCAAAGGAGGTTATCCCTACTCACACTGTAGATGACAAAGGATGCCTCCATGCTGACTGATCTGGGCATTCCCAGACCATCCTTAATACATATTTCACTCTGTTTGAAATTTGCCATTCCTGGCAAATGAACTGGAGAGTATTTTTTAACATAATTCTGGTTCCAAATTCAGAAAAGTTCTCTGTGGTCTCTGGGGTGTATAAGCAACATCCTTTCACTTGCTTCTCTTAACATATTTTTTTTCTATTGGTTTAACAAGCTAATGACAAGAAGCCAGCACAAGGAAGAGAAACAGGTTATATTACACAAAGAGTGTGACATACCTCACCAGTAATTGATGGGAATGTATGTCATTCACAATTCAGCTAGAAGTATTTATATGTCACATAAGACAAAGAAAAAAGAAGGCTGGTCTTTGTACATTGTACCTTTCTCATCACGACTTCACCCACTGCAGTTTCAATATATTGTGGGTCAGCATAAGAAATTAAATGAGAATTTTTGAGGAGTTTTGCAAAAGCTTCAGATGACACACAGAGGCCATCAGACAACATAGAGCCAATGGCCAAATACTGAACTCAAAATTTACAATAAGGTGCTATAAATACCCCATAAAAGAAAAAGAAAAAAATTCAGACATTTCTCGAGGAAGTACCAAAAAAAATTATGCCAATATTCTACATCCCAGGAGGCGATAAGCCACCAAGCCCCTCAATGTGGAAGGGATAACTGGAGTTCAGTTGGTTATACAAAAAAAGAAGAAGTGTGCTTGTTAAAGAGAATGTATATCATTAGTTATAGCAGATAGAGAAATGATGTACCTTTATCGGTGTAACTAGCTTCCCTAATTCAAGGGGAATTACCTGTCAGGCTAGATAAGGGAGAGGAGTATTCCAGTATTCCTCCCTTTTTAGCAATTAAGTTTTTTTGTACCAATTAGGGGAGCAAAGAAGACACTGAAGGGAACCAGCTGTTGAAGTTGATTCGTGCATGAGTCATACAAAGAAAAATGACAAATACAGAACAAAATGGATTTGGTCATATCCTCCCCAAAATCTATTTTTGACAATTTCCCAGTAAGGTCTCAAAACAGCCAATATTTGAATATCATATGAAAGGATGAAAATCACAGTTATTGTCAAATAAAAACTTTTACTGATTCAACAAATTAAGGAACATTTCACGAAATTCCACAAATACATCATTAAGAAGACTATCTACAAGAGGTACTACCATTTCCTCTCCTCTCTTCTTAACTCATACACTATGGCCTGTGACCTCATCATTCAACTGCAATTGCCCTCTCCAAAATTAATGTCCAGATCTAATTACCTTTTCCCAATCCTCATCCTTCTCGACCTCTATGTGACCTTTGACACCACCAGTCACTGTCTTTTCCTTCAAACAATCTTCAATTTGGGTTTCTGTGCCATCAATCACTTCTGGTTCTCATCTTGGGTATCTGATGGCTCCTTCTCAGTCTTCTTTGCTGGGTCTTCTTTCAGGTCATGCCCACTAACCATGAGTATCCCACAGGGTTCTCTCCTGGGTCCTCTCATCTGCTCTCTCTCTACTTTTTTTACTTGGTGATCTCATCAGCTCCAGTGGATTCAATTATTGTCTCTATGATGATTATTCTTAGATGTACTTTTCCAGGCCCAAATCTTTTGCTCATCTCCAACTACCTATTAGATATCTCAGACTAGATATACCCTAGGCATCTTAAAAGTCAGTATGTTCAAATCTGAGCTCATGGTCTTACCTCCAAGTCTTCTCCTCACTTCCCTATTCTTGTGCAGGGCGCCACTGTCCTCCCCGTCACCTTCACAACCTCGATGTCATCCTCAACACATCTTTCTCCCTCATTGCCTCCGTATTCAATCTATTGCCAACTTTTATCAATTCTACCTTCAGAACATCTCTTCTATTGCCTCTTTCTGTCCTCTGATGTGGCCACTTTCCTGATGCAGGGCTCATATCTGGACCAATGAAACAACATCATGGTTGGTCTGCCCATCAAAGGTCTCTTCTCACTACAGTCCACCCTCCACTCAGCTGCTGAAGTCACTTTCCTAAAGCACACGTCAGATCACGTCACATCCATGCACAGCCATTCAATAAACTCCATTGACTCCCTATCACCTCCAGGAATAAATATAAAATCCTCTGTTTGACTGTTATAATCTCCTTCTCCCTGCCTTTCCAGTCTCTTTACACCTTATCTCATGCCCTCCACCCAACTAAATACTCTGATCAATTGCTGTTCCTTAACAAGACATTTCAACTTTGAGTGACTGCCCCCCATGCACAGAAGGCTCCCCCTTGTCATTTGCCTTCTGGTTTCCTTGGCTTCCTACAAATCCCAGGTAAAACTCTACCTTTTATAGGA
This sequence comes from Pseudochirops corinnae, assembly GCA_028646515.1. Lineage (NCBI taxonomy): Eukaryota > Metazoa > Chordata > Mammalia > Diprotodontia > Pseudocheiridae > Pseudochirops > Pseudochirops corinnae. The sequence continues at coordinate 7,282 of JAQQSV010020811.1, forward strand.
AGACTTTCTCAATTCCTCTTAATTCTAATTTGTGCTGCATACAGCTTATTGGCACATAGTTGTGTGCACTCCGTCTCCCCTATTATCCTGTGAGCTCCTTGAGGTCAGGGCCTGTCTTTTCTTTGTACTCTCAGCAATTAGCACAGTGCCTGGCCCCCAGTAGGTGCTTAATAAATGTTTATTGATTAACTGACTCTGAAAAAATAGGACTGATTAGTCTTTACACTCTCTTCCTGGCAGGGTCAGCTTGGGGAAAATGCTATAGCTATATAAGCTGTTGCTATGATCATGTCACCTAACACATCTTTCCTATTATTTCCATAACTTGTGGTCAGATCCTATCTCCTCAGTTAGACTGTAATCTTCTTGAAGATGGGGACACCTCCAAGTGGTGAAACTTAACCCAGTGTTTTGTACATAATATGTATAAAATGAATCAAATGAATGAGTGAGTGATGTGGGGCCTGAAAAAAGCAAACACATTAGGTATCTCTCCAGCAAATGGGATAGTTTCTTCCCTAAAAGGATTCAGTCCAAACTGTTCCCTCTTTCCTATAGAAAAGGTCCTCAAACACATAGTCCCCAGAAACCAGGCACAAATCCCTCTGCCCTTGAACATTTCCCAGATTGCTCCACGCCCCTCACTCAGCTCAATCACCCGGCCTGTTTTCACTCCCTACCAAAGATCAGAAGGATTCAGGCCTCTCAGACTCACAGAAGTCTTTCTCTCAACTATCACCAGGAAATAAAATAGAGTTTTTGTCTAATGAGTGCCTTTTGCATTCACACTTAGTTCTAGTTCAACAGCCAATCAAAAGGCTTTCCTTTACCACTCAACAAGCATACGACAGTCATAGAATCCCTGAACATGCTCTGAAGTGAATACTTAATCCCCTCTATTGCACATCATCACATAAATTTAAAAGCTGTCTCACCAAAATCCTGCAGGTCCTCTGCAGATGTTTTCAGACTCAGCCCTGATTCAGTAGCTACCTTGAATGGAAATTTCTTTTTCTAACTCATCTTTTCTTGCAGGATTTTATTAGTAATAGACAAAGAGGTTAATGTGGGTTTTTTTATTTATTTATATATCCTGCTAATTTTTCAATTAATATTAATTGAATCTCTAGGGTTCAGGCAAGTCACTTTACCCTGTTTGCCTCAGTTGCCTCATCTGTAAAATGAGCTAGAGAAGGAAATGGAAAACTACTCTAGTATCTTCACCAAGAAAACCACAAATGAGGTTAAGAAGAATCTGACATGGCTAAAAAAAATGATGGAACAAAACATAAAGCTGAATAGAATTTGACAACAGCTCTAAAGTTGTTTCATCTTTGCCTGCATATCATCAAAATTGCTTTTTCCATTTCTTATTGTTATAGCTAATATCTCTAGCTATATTAAATAATAGCAATGGCAGCAGACACCCTTTCTTTCCCCTAAACTTCTCACAAAGGTCTCTGATTTTTCTTCAGTACAGATTATACTAGCATTTGGGTTTTGACAGATGTTGTTTGTCATTTTGAGAAATTCTCCATTTGTTTCTATGCTTTACAGTATTTCTAACATGAGTTTTATATTTTATCAAAAAATTATTTTGCTTTCATAGATGTAATCATCTGGTTTGTATTGTTTTTGTTATTAATGGAGTTCATTAAACAAGGTTTTTATAATAGTGAACCATTTCTATATTCCTGATAAAAGTCCAATGTGTTCCTATTGGGAAATTTTTTTAATAGGTCGCTGTAAACTCCTTTGTCAATATTTCATTCAATACTTTTACACGGCTATTCATTATAGATAGTGGTTTATAGTTTTCTTTCTTTGATTAATCTCTCCCTAGTTTAAGTTAGCAGGACCACATTTGTTTATTGAGAGACATTTAATAGCATGCCTTCGTTCTATATTTTTTCAACCAATTTGTATAGTATTAGAATGAGTTATTCTTTGAACGATTTCTAGAATTCACTTGTCTCCCCCATCTCTCCATCTGGTCAAAAACCTGGGAAAACTTAGATGAAGGGATATAAAGTGAAATGAGCAGAACCAGGAGAACATTCTACATAATAACAACAACATTGTAAAGATAGTCAACTGTGAAAGACTAAGTAATTCTGTTCAATACAGTGATCCACCACAGCTCCAAAAAGTTCATAAAATAAAATGCTATCTATTTCCAGATAGAGAACCAATAAACTCAAATGAAGATTGAAGTAAAGACAGTTCTCATTTCACATATATTTACTTTACACAAATTACACTTTACATACATAAAGAATTTTGGAAGATAGCTACATTCCAAAAAAACACCTACATTAACTTTGCTATAAAGTACTTTGCGTTCTCTCTGTCTCTCTTTCTCTCTCTCTCTCTCCTCCCACCTCTCCAAACAACCCTGCAAGTAAAGAAACAAATAATCCTCCAAGTGAAAGCAGAAGAACAAAGGAAGAGACCCCCACTACTGCTGGCTCTGGAAGAGTAGCTTCCCTTGAGTCCTTGGGGAGAGAAGAGACCTTTGCTCTGCTCTACCTGTCTGCCCCATGTGATTCTTCCTCTTGATTCAGTCCCCCACATGATTGGCCCCAGGCCCTCCTGCTCTTGCTCCTCTGTCCCAGAACCATAAGTGTCCTTGAACCACATGCTGGCCCCCTCCTTTCTTTTTTTTTAATTCCAACAGAACTCCTATTTTCCTGGATTAAACTGTCCCTATAAAGAACCATAAATGTCCAAATCCTTAGGATACAGTCAATTCAATTATTTTTAGAGCCCCCTCCTTTCACAATTGGGAGGCTTCTTTCCTATCTATCTCTCTCCCTTCCCCATGTCAACAGACAAATTCACATTACTTAAAAATCTCTTAAAATATACTTCTGTTGTCCACTTGCTGAAGCAAGACCTATTTGTATATTTTTTCTCCTTTATGTTTCTTGCTGTTTTTTCAAAATATAGTCGATATGGAAATATGTTTTCCATGACTACATATGTATAAGGTATATCACATTTCTTGCCTAGTCAATTGGGAGAGGAGGTCTGTAAGTAGGGTAAAAATGAGAATAAATATAAATTTTTAAAAAATAATAAATAAAATCATCTAGTCCTGTGTTTTTTTTTTCTTTATACCTCTTTCACTTTCTTGTTGTGAAATTATATTGTCTAATTTTTCTTCTTATTCTGTTAATCTATTCTAATTTTCTTGGAAATAATCAACTATTTCTTTTAAATTGTAAGTTTCTTATAATATGAATGTTCCAAACATGTATATATTAGGACAAAATAGTTTATAATATTTTCCTTTAGTTCCTCCTCATCTGTTGTGATCAATTCTTTTTCATTTTTTATATTGCTGATTTAGGACTTTTTAAAATCAAATAACCTAGTGACCTGTCCAGATTATTATTCTTTTCCCTTTTTTAAATTAAATTCTATTTTCTCTATAAGGAAAAATATCCTCCTACTTACCCTTTATCCAGCCCCCCAATTGAAAATGAAGGAAAAGTAAATTTCTAAGAATTTGGACATTGGTCATTTTGTTGGTTTTTAACACCTTAATAAACCTGTTCTATGAGTGGAAAGAAGGAAAGGAAAGGAAAGGAAAGGAAAGGAAAGGAAAGGAAAGGAAAGGAAAGGAAAGG
>JAQQSV010020812.1:0-10913 GCA_028646515.1 Pseudochirops corinnae
GGTTTGGGAGGTGTTCTTACTTTGCTTCTTATGCTTATTCTTACTCATGGTTGTTCAGAACGTGATTTTATTTTTTTTTTAATCTCTGTGGGGCTCTGCTTCCAGAAGGGAAAGCTCTGTCCCAAATTGTTGGGGTCCTCCCGACTGCCGTAGATTTCCAGCTGACTGGATAATGAAGACTCCAGGACCGAGGCCCAAGACGACGATCTGGATCCAGGCCACTCAACGGGAGAGCCCTGGCCTGAAAACAATTGCTCAGTCCCCCTGCTGTCTGCAGGCCGCGGGCCGGAAGCTACAACGCGGAGGCGTGTGCAAAACCTCTGCCTTTCGCTTTTCCACTCTGGAGACCTTTCGGCCGGACTGCTTATCTCCCCCTTTCACAATCCCCACCCGCAGCTCTCGCTAATCCACTCACCAGAGAGCTTTCTCTGCTTCTCCCGCCCAGCCGCCCCCAGTGCAAAGCCGTGGCTTCAGGCCAGGCTGGTTTCGGTTCGCAGTTCTGATATGGTTCCTCGTAGACGAGCTGACTTTAGTGGGAAGTATCCTTGTGTGCGTTTTGGAGTTCTAGGATTGGTTTAGAGTCCTATTTTATGGGTATTTTGGGGTGGCTATGTGAGAGCTGCGATATGTTGCTGCTGCTACGCTGCCATCTTGGCTCCGCCCCCACAAATTAACATTTCTAAGTTGGGGATTGACTTTCTTAGATGTACATAGTAGTTTCTTATTGTTCTGGCCCTACAGATTGCTGTAACGTTACCACCAGGCCTTAGAGTGATCAACTCAATAGACGTTTGTCAAGCGCTCACCTATTGTGACTAGCACATAGTAATGCTTCTTTCCTTTTTAAAAAAGTATAGTAAAAATTTGCCTTTTTGCCAAATTTTGCCAAAAATTTGCCATTTGCCTTAGAAAAAAGAGATGCGATATAATGGCTCCCTATCTCCTAGAGAATAAAGTCTCAATTTCTTCACTTAGTATTGTAGGTTTTCCACATTTTGGACTCAATTTACCTTTAGCACTCATTTCCCATTATCTTTAGCCAGACCTTGCTATTTGTCAATATGCTCCACTTGTTCTGCTACTAAACCTTTATCCATATTATTCCTTCCACTTAGAGTGCCCTTCTCTTCCCTATCCCTAGTCCCATTTTTCTAATTCTTTCCCATCCTTTAAGACCTAGCTAAAATCTTTACTCCTCAAAAGAAAGAAATCTGTCCCTGCTTTTGATCCAAAAGCCCTTTTGTAGTTTTAGAATTACATTTCTCCAGTCTACTTTGTAATCAGAGTTATCTCTGTCCAAGACTTCAGGTACTCAATAAATATTTGTTAAAATGAAAAAAATGTTGCTGAGAAGGATCCTTTAAAAACCTGGTTTAATAAAATAATTTTTTTTGAATTTTATCATGAGCTGTCAGTATTCTCTGATGTGTCTCCAAGAGACTGCGCATGTACATAAATAATCAAATACAGTTATGCCTAAGTCAAAATTTGAAAATCAGAGTTTAACCAGAAAGATAATTAGGGAGTCCTTGTTTACTAGGAATGCTAGGATTCCTTTCTAGAATAAATTCTCTTAGCACTTTAAAAATAATGGATTTACAGAACTGACTTATTCTCAGATTTGGGGGAATGAATCTTTTTGGTAAAGTTATATGTATATGCACAGAATGTGTGTGTGTGTCTGTGTACATGCGTGTATGAATTTAGTTAACTTACTTTGATACTCTAGCTCTGTGGTCTCATTACTGTAGTTCCTCTCACTGAGACACACCATCTTACCCTTTGTGGTTCTTATTCATTACTTCCAGCCACCTAGTTCAACCCATTTTTTTTTTCACTAGACCTGTCATTTCATTGGTTTGGAGCTCCCAAGGAAGCATTCCGTCCACCAGTGCAGATTCTACATCTTAAAATCCTCAAAAATTGCCTGGGACACTGATAGGTGATTAAGTGACTTGTACAGAGTCATATAGTCAGAAGTGGGACATGAATCCATGTCTTCCTGACTCCAAGGTCAACTCTGTACCCAATCTCCTGAGCCAGCGTTCATGTCTAAACAAAATTCCCCTGTATAGTGTGCCTGACAGGTACTCATCCAGCCATTACTTGAAGACCTCTAGTGAGGAAAACCTACCCCATGGCATCACCATAATTTCTTGGTTAGCCCATTCTACTTTTTAAAGCTCCAGTTAGTAAGCTTTTCCTTACATTAAGCCAAAGTTCATCCCTCTGACACTTCTACCCATTAATTCTAATTCTACTTTCTGGAGCCAGATAGGACAAGTGTAATCCTTCTGTGTGTAATTTTGGTCAAGTAACAACTTTGGGGGGACTGGGCAGAGCCTCTGTTCCTCCTTAATAAAATAAAGACATTTAGTTACATGATCTCTAAATTCCCTTCCTGTCCTATAATCCTATAATTTTTTCTAATTCTCCTAGGGCAGTTCTGACATCACATTGAGGGTTGAAGAACTTCCTGTCTTATATCAGACCCCCCTTCAAAGAATTCAGTTTCTGAATGCAAAGTATAATGGGTGGTTCCTTTATGTTCAGGTGTCAGCATGCTTTAACAGCTCTGTCAAGACACTCCATACCTTTCTACAGAACAGCTCCTCCGTCAGCCCATATTCAAACTAAGCAAATTCATTTCAAGGTGTATGCATTTCAGCAGGCACTTGGAACAATGCCTACCAGCATGACTAATCATCTTTCCTGGATGTCATTTTAGTAAAATAAACTTTTTAAACTTTATTCTCTAATCTTGCCTTTTTGATGATTTTATTTTATCCTAATTTTCTTCTGTCTTATGTTTGTTGTTGTTTTAAAAATTTCTTTTTCTTAATTGGTGAAAACAAACTTGATGATATTAGCCTGTCAGGTAATAAAATGTGAAGTTTGACTAAGAAGGAAGATGTCTCCTAACTTTTAAAGAGACATCTTACCTATTATTCTAAGTCCACTATAAATATAAGGTTGTTCATTCCATCTTTACCTCTGCCTCAGTTTCCCTCTTTTCCTTTAAAATGCAGTTCAGACATCATCTTCTGCCTGAAGCCTTTCTTGATTAGTAGTACCTTGTATTTTACTAAGTTTTACATTACTTAAGTGATAATGTTTTATCAGAAAATTCATTGCCCAGGTGGGTTTTATAGCAGAAATGTAGGGCTGGTTCAATATTAGGAAAACTGTAAGCATAATTAACCATATCAATGACAAAAAATCATAAGATTATCTTAATGGATGCAGAAAAAGCTTTTGACAAAACACAGAACCTATAAAAGCACTAGAAAGCATAGGAATCAATGGAGCTTTTCTTAAAATGATAAGTAATATCTGTCTAAAACCAAAAGCAAGCATCATCTGTAATGGGGTTAAACTAGAAGCCTTCCAAGTAAGATCAGGGGTGAAGTAATGATTTTCATTATCATCACTTTTATTCATTATTGTACTAGAAATGCTAGCTATAGCAATAACACAAGTAAAAGTAATTGAAGAAATAAAAATAGGCAATAAGGAAACGAAACTGTCACTCTTTGCAGATGATATGGCAGTTTGCTTAGAGAACCTTAGAGAATCAACTAAAACTAGTTGAAATAGTGAATGGTTTTAGCAGAGTTGCAGGATATACAATAAACCCACATAAATCATCAGTATTTCTATCTATTATTGCCATCAAAATCTAGTAGGAAGAGATAGAAAGAGAAATTGCATTTAAAATAACTACAGACAATATAAAATACTTGGGAGCCTACCAGCTAAGACAAAACTAGGAATTATATGAACATGATTACAAAATATTTTTCTCACAACTAAAGACAGATCTAAACAACTGGAGAGATATTAATTGCTCAAGGGCAAGACAGAGTTAATAAGATGACAATTCTACATAAATTTATCTACTTATTTAGTGCCATACCAATCAAACTACCAAAAATTATTTTATAGAGCTAGGAAAAAAATCAAAATTCAATACTGAGAACAAAAAGATCAAGAATTAATATTAAGGTAATCAGTAAACAAAATGTGAAGCAAGGCAGTTTAGTAGTACCAGATTTTAGACTATATTACAAGTTGGTAATCATCAAAACAATTTGGTACTGGTTAAGAAACAGAAAATCAGTGGAATAGATTAAGTATATAATACTTAGTAGTAAATGACCGTGTGGGATGCGAGACCCCTACCCAAATAAAAAAAAAAAAACAGAGGTTTCTCGAGGCAAAAACAGAAGCTCTTTATTTCCCTAGTCAAGTCTCATGAGAATTGGGCATCATACCCCAGAGCAAGCTGGTATAGGCAGGCACTGTGCAGAGAGCAAGGAGACAGTAATATACCCTTATACAAACAATTCTAAGAAAACCTACAAAACCCCTCCCTGGTATATCTGGACCCTTATCCTCATTGAAGAGATGTATGGCCTCACATTCTAAATACCCAATGCAAACACGTATTTCAGCTATTTTCCTTATTTAAAAAAGGGAGGTGGTTAAAAGCGTGATATGGAGGGAGAAGGGGGGGTGGTGTAACACCTGATTTCCCTAAAATCAGATGATTTACAGGAAAATGAAACTCAGGCCTAGAAGGGGTTAGGACCTAGCTCAGTTCTGGTGACTGTTGCTCCCATTTTATGAGAATACTTCCACTCATTTCACTCATGACTGTAGTAATCTAATGTTTGATAAATTCAGAGATTCAGGTTTTTGGGACAGGAACTCACTATTTGGCAAAAATTTCTGGAGAAATTGGAAGGCAGTTTGGCAGAATCTTGGCATAGCGTAACATCTCAAGGTAGGTGTATGTACACCAAGGTAATGTCAAAATGGGTACATGATTTAAACATAAAGGAAGATTTCATAAACAAATTAGGGGAACATGGAAAATTTTGTCTCAAATTTGTGAATAAGGGAAGGATTTATGACCAAATGAGAAAGACATGACCATAGGAAGTATAATGGGTAATTTTGACTACATGAAATTAAAAAGATTTTGCACAAACAAAACCAGTGTAGCCAAAATTAGAAGGAAAGCTGGAAACTAGGGAAAAGTTTTATAGCAGGTTTCTATGATAAAGGCCTCATTTCTTAATTATCTAGAAATTGAGTGAAATTTATAAAAATAAGAGTATTCCCCAAATTATAAGTGATCAAAGGATATGAGCAGGAAGTGTTCATAAAAACTTACAGCTATTTGTAGTCATATAAAAATGCTCTAAATCACTGTTGATTAGAGAAATGCAAATTAAAACAACTTTGACTAACATGACAGAAAAAGAAAATGGCAAATTCCGGAGGAGATGTGGAAAAGTAGTGACACTTGTCAGTGTTAGTGGAGTTGTGAACTGGTCCAGCCATTGTGGAGAACAATTTGGAACTATGCTCGAAGGTCTATAAAATTGTGCATACCAATCTTTGATCCCTCAATACCACTACTAGGTCTATATCCCAAAGAGATAAGGAAAAGAACTTATATGTGCAAAAATATTTCTAGTAGTTCTTTTTATGGTGGCAAAGAATTAGAAATTGAAGGGATGTTGATCAGTTGGGAAATGGCTGAACAAGTTGTAATAATTGTGATGGAATACTATTGTGCTGTAAGAAATAACAAGCAGAATAGTTTCAGAAAAAAAACCTTGAAAGACCTATATATAAATTGACGCAGAGTGAAGTGAGCAGAACCAGATCATTGTACACGGTAACAACAATATTATAATAATGATCAGCTGTGAAAGATTTAGCTACTCTGTCCACCGATATTCTAAAGCCTTCATGATGAAAAATGCTATCTGCTTCCAGAGAGTTGAACTCTGAGTCCAGCTTGAAGTATAATTTTTTCATTTTTTTCTTGTTTTTTTTTGGCAACATGTCTAATTTAGAAATGTGTTTTGCATGATTTCATAAGTATAAATGATACCATATTGCTTACCTTCCCAAACAGGTGGAGAAGGAGCCACAGGGTAGAGGAAAATTTTTTAAACTATAAAAATAAATAATAAATTTTTTAAAATTTGATGCACTTTCATATTTATCTTAAAAGGATTCGTTATTTTTTAAGAACTTTCTTTGTCCTCCCTTCCCAGTTCCTTAGACTAAGTACTTAAAAATATTTTAATCATGAGAAAATAATCATCCTGTTTACAAAAATTGGACTTAGATATTCTTTACTGGAATGTTTCAGTTGCATAAAGCTATGTAGACCTGGATTAATATTGGTAGCACCACTAGTTTATAATACTTATTCTGATGGCATTTTCAGTACCATTGAACATGAAACAAATTACATTCCACTAGACTATCTTGTCTGTCTTTGCTTAAGTCACTGGTTTGGAAACCAGTCACAACATTGAACTTTCTTTATGTATGGCATGTACCATTATTAGTAGCATGAGTATTTTAGTATCTGTTTGTAAATGTGTTCTATTATTCCTGATTGTCAAAGGCTCATCTCCTTTTGAATTTATTGCAATCAATTATGTGAGTGCTTGCTCCAGAATACAAGATGGGAGGTCTTTTAGAATGTTGCTTGATACTTCAGTATCAAGCACCAATGCCATAATTTTGATTGTTTGTGTAGAAGAATCTGTTCATCAATTCAAATTGCAGCGGTCCATAAATTATAGTCATGTTCAGTTGCCTTGAACCTAAGAGAAATTTAACGATTTGCTCATGGTCTAACAGTTAGTGTCAGAGGCAGGATTTTAACCTGTATTTTCTGGATTACAATTCTAGTTCCCAATTCACTATCCTGTGCCACCTTTACTTTTATATTAGTCAAGCCATTTCAAAAAACTTTTATCTGTTTCCTGAGCAATTATATTTAGCTACTGTTAGAAATTCATTGTTCCATTTTTCTTGGCACTCTCAGGAGTTTTCAGATTGCCTGTATCAGTGCAGAAAACCCCCAGAAATCCCTGACTGCTTGATTGAATTAATCATTCCATAGTATAAACTAGACAGGACAAGCCATTAATCAATTTCAAAGCAACAAAATGCTTTGATCTTTGGATAAACACAAATGATGCCACACAGGAAACATTTGTGATTGCCTGAGTCAGAAATACCTCTGGGCTTATATACAAAACAACAAGCAAGTTGAGGAGACAAGCCAGACAAGAAGTCTCTAAGCCAGCAATAGTCCAGTCAGGAGCTGGGGGAACTCCAGTCAAGCCCCTGAGAGGGTATCTACTGGGGAGAGGAGAAAATTCATTCCTATCTTCTTCTCCCAATCCCAGGCCATTGTATGTATTTGGGAGATCCTGAGGTTCCGTCAGAGAGGTTTCACTGGTGACCAGAGTTGGTAGCACGGGCAAATGACAGCTGTCCGAGAACAGCAACAACTTTAGGAAGTGAGAAGTCTCACGCACAGAAATGGTTCCGCTGTGAACTCAACAGAGACAACAACCCTTGGAGCCCAGTAAAGAGGCACACACAAGGGGAACTTCACGAGAATTCTTTGAAGGGAGAAAAAGACTTTCAGCAAACAGGCACTTTTAAATTATCCTTTATTCACAAGTCTTCTCTACATTTATGCTTGTACCATTGTTCTACCAAGGTCTACCCAAGGATCTTGTGTATATAGAGGGACGGTATACGTCCAGTTTTTAGGAATGTTTTTCTGTCTTCTTGCCAAACTTTCCTCAGTAAATATTCTTTTCTAAAAGCTAATTGGTGTTACCAGCCACAGACAAATAGGGAACACTGGTAGGAACTTGTGAACAACAGTACTAGAAACCCAGCCCCCCAGGGTTAACCCTAGAACACTGATGAGTAGTAGTTATCTGATTCTCCCCTGGTGAGGTTATTATGTAAAGTTAAATCTTGTTCTTTATACATTGCTTAATGTTGACAGTAAATATTGTCTCTGTCCAAAATGTTTTAATATATACTTTTAAATTTTAACAGTGAACACAAATTTTTAAGACCCTGTTAATAGGTAGGTGGTTTTGGCCAAAGAGTACAGATGACACCTAGTGCCTAAGAAAGGTAATAGAAGACTAGAGGAATGAAAAGAGTTAATAATTTAATGAGACTTTGAGTTAGAGATTACATCCTCTCTTCTTTTAGAAGCAGAGTACATTTTTTTTTTTTGCTGTGAATTAATGAAAGAAAATATCTGTAAGAGTAACATGAGTGGTTGCTATGCTATTTAGAAAAAAAAACAACTGATGATGAAAAAGTTCTTACCAGCACCTGCCCACTCCACCCCTCCCAGCAGAGCATTGGAAGCATAGTGTGGTGAAAAGAACTCTGAACTGAAGTCAGAAGACCAGGATTTGAGTCCTAGCTGCCCCGTTTCTATAAAATATGTGGTTCTTTTAAAAAAAATCACTTAATTTCTGAGTTCTATTTCCTTATAGTAAGCAATACCCTCTCCACCTTAAAGAGTTGTAAGAACTGAGTGTAAAAGTACTTTGTATGTTGTTATGTGTTACACTGATGTTTTAAAAATTTATCCTGATCATATTATCATTTTGAAGTTAATCAGTAAATAAGAATTCATTCAAGTACCTACTATGAGCCAGGCACTTTGTTGGGCACTAGGAACACAAAGACCAAACTAGCTTTCTATTCTGATGAAGAAAACAACACACAAGATACATAAGTAAATACCAAATATATAGTTAGTTTGATGGCGTCATTAATAGCTGGGGAGAGGTCAAGAGAGATCTCGTGTAAAAATGGCACTTAAAGGAGCTTTTATAGAAACTAGGGCTCCTAAGAAGTAAAGTTGAGGATAGAAGGCATTACGGGTAGAGAGGCCGAGAGGACAACTTGTTCAAAAGCATGAAGGTGGGAAATGAAATGCCATGAGGGAGGGACAATAAGTGGACTGCTTTGGCTGGAATGTAGCATCCCTAAAGGGGAATCATAAGTAATATGAGGGAAGTAGGCTGGAGCCACATTGTAAAGTTCTTTAAGAGCCAAACGTAAGAGTTTGCATCTTCTAGATAATACAGAGCCACTTGAATTTCTTTGTGCTCAGGAATGACATCATCAATCAGTTCTAGGATTTAGGACTCTCTTTGGAGTTTTTTGTGGAGGATGAACTGGAGAAAGGAGTCTTGAGGCAGAGAGATCAGTCAGAGGCTGTTTCAGTAGTAAAGGCAAGAAATGATGAGCATCTGAATCTGGGTGGTGACTGAGTAGAGAGAAGGGGATACGTTAGAAATTTTGTGAAGGTAGAATCAATGTTTCGATATTGGGGGAGAATGAAGGGGGCAGGAGAGTGAAAAGGAGAGGATGATTCCAAGGTTGCTTCACAACTATTTGGCAACCACAAGGATGCTACTGTCTTTGACGGAAATACTGAACTTGAGACTTTTCATAATAACAAATAACTATATCCCTCTATGTGAGACTGGATTTGGACCTGAATTTATTTGCAGATAAAAAAATAGGCAGCTAGGGGGCACAGTGAATAGAGCACCGACCCTGGAGTCAGGAGGACCTGAGTTCCAATGCGGCCTCAGACGCTTAACATTTACTAGCCGTGTGACCTTGGGCAAGTCACTTAACCCCAATTGCCCTGCCCTCCCCCCTCCAAAAAGCAAAAAAAAAAATTTTTTTTAAATGAATATATATGTCTTTCAAGGAACCTTAAAATATATCTCAGGAAAACCTTGGAGTTTAGTGGGAGCCAGTTGAAAAACAGCTATTCTGGGGCTTACATCAGACATCCCTTTGGTATACATTGCATATGACCTGCCTGACTCACTAATTCTTTGCACAACTTACCCCAAGAAGTTAAATTCAGTTAATTTTGAATGAAATTCAAAAGGTCTCCCTCAAACAAAAAAAGAAATCCCTTTCCTGTTTCAAATTTCCTCTCATTTGCTTCTCTTTTTTCTCTAGATTAAGAAGAAACAGCAAGATGTAGTGCGTTTTCTGGAAGCCAACAAGATAGAATTTGAGGAGGTAGACATCACAATGTCGGAGGAGCAAAGACAGTGGATGTACAAGAACATTCCTCCAGAAAAAAAACCAGCTCAGGGCAATCCAACACCACCACAAATATTCAACGGAGATCGATACTGTGGTGTAAGTAACCAGAATGGTATATTATAAAACCTGGTTACATATGTGTGTTGATTTCTATATGTATATACTTATCTGTATATTTCTATCCATATTGTATGACATATAGCATATGCAAAATATTTTATATAATATATATGTGGATACTATGTCTATCTCTATGTGATTTGAACAGGACATGTTATTTCATTGACCAACACGTTATCCACTCTACTGGCTTGCCCCTTCTCTATGTGCATGCAGATGGATGGAAGGATGGATAAATGGACAGACATAGATAGCCTGACAGACAGACAGACAGACAGATAGATAGATATAGAGAGACAGAAAGACAGCCTGATAGATAGAGAGATGGGTAGATGGATGGATGAGAGGGAACAAACTTTAGAGTTGAGAAGACCTGCATTCAAGCCTCATCTCTGCTACAACAGCTGTGTAATCTTAGGCAAGTCACTTAGCCTCTCTTTGCTCTAGGCAGCTCTCTAAGATTCTTTGTGGTATAGCATGAATTCCCTATACCAAATGAAATCAAGCTCTGGTAAAAAAAAAAATTAATAGTCACAGCAATTCTCAACTTTTCTGCTTTGTGGATAGCCTTAGTCTCTCTGGTACTCAGTTTCATACCTCAAACAGAAATAAGGCTGAGCTGAGAAGGGTCTGTATACAAGTACAATAGAGCACGTGTGTTTGTGTCTCTCTGTGTTTCTGGTTGTATTTTATGTTTAAATATAAATGACTTTTCTTTGACCCAGCAATACCGCTGTTGGGATTATATCCCAAAGAGATTACAGAAGTGGGAAAAGGTCCCATATGTGCAAAAATATTTATTGCAGCTCTCTTTGTGGTTGCAAAAAACTGGAAATATAGGGGATGCCCATCAATTG
>JAQQSV010020813.1:0-10913 GCA_028646515.1 Pseudochirops corinnae
GCATGGGTCTTCATTTTATGCCTCATCTTTACCCCCAGTGTAGTGTGGTTTAGAGTCAAGAAGACCTAGGTTCAACTCTAACCTCTGACATGCACTGACTGTATGATCTTGGGCAAGTCACTTAACTCTTTAGCACTTCAGGCAACTCTCTGTTTCTATAAGTTACAGAAAAGGTACTGACTAGAACATGTAGAGGGAGTTTCTTTACCATGAATTTCCATATACTAATCAAATCAGTGATTCAGTCTCTGGCCTCTCATACAGAAGAAGAAATTTGAAAGATTTGGTCAAGTATCTTCCTGAAATACATATTCTGTATGTCTGTGGCATCCCACGATCCTCTAGCCTAATCAATCCCTCTCCTTTTCTTTCTTAAGAAGGAATATCACCTTGAAATTCCTTATTCTTAGACCCATGTTGACTGGGAGTAATTATCACCTCATTTTCTAAATGCGCACACTTGTATAATCCACTTTTAAAAACTGACAGGAATTCACATCAAGTTCATTGTTCCCTAATTCCTGTTATCCACTTTTCTCCTCTTTTTGAAAGCTGGGAAATTTTCCATAGTGTCTCTTCCTACCTCCTTTCCATGATTCCTCAAGAAGGATGAACAGAGGCTCTGCAATCACATCAGAAGCTTATTTCAGTAACCTGGTATTAAATGATTCTATGCCTGGAAACTTGGACAAATTTAAGGCAAGGAGATATTCTTACTATATTACATATAATATTATATATGTATGCATACATATGTGTGTGTGCATATCTATGTATGTGAGTATGTATATATGTAAATATATACATATATATTTTAAATCCCTGTGATTTATATGCTTTTTATATATTTTAGATTTTTGCAACCCCCATCTCTTTCTTGAGTTGAGCTTTCTTAACATTATTCTCACAGATCTATACCACATTTCCACATTTCTTCACTTATCAGAAGAATGAACATCTCCTTTATCTCATATTTGGTGCATGTGCCTGCAAATTTTAGTTACCACAAAGTAATCATGGCCATGGCTAAAACTATTATTCCATTTAAGAGTCAGAATTTGCTTTTATACAGTCTCTGATCCTTTATCCATATTTCTTTTTTTTAGAAAAACTGGCCATATGATAAAATCTATTTCTTTCCATTCTTTTTTTGGAAATCTGATTTTCAAACGTCTATGGAATGTCATGATATTGCTATTTTCAATTAGTCACTCAACAGGCATTTATTAAGCATCTCATATGCACCAGATACTGTGCTAAGTGTTGGGAATGCAAAGAAAGACAAAAGATAATCTATAAGTTCAAGGAATTCAGTCTAATGAGGGAGACAGCATAAAAACAATTATGTATAAACAATGTAAATACAGGATAAGTTGGCAGTAATCAGCAGAGAGAAAGGCTTAGCATTAAGGAGGATTGAGAAAGGCTTCATGTAGAAGGCAATATTTTAGTTGGGACTTGAAGGAAACCAGAGAAGCCAGGAAGTGGAGAAGAGAGGGAAGAGAACTCCAGGTATGGGAGACAGCCAATAAAAATGTTCTGAGTTGGGAAAGTCTTGTGTAAGGAATAACAAGGAGACCTGTGTCACTACATTACAGAGTACCTGATTGAGGTATGATTGAGGTATAGGAAGATGAGGAAAGTAGAAGGGGCTTGATGATGAATGTCTTTTAAAGTCAAATGGAGGATTTCACAATGATCCTGGAGGTGAGAGGGAACTACTAGAGTTTAATGAATAGGAGAATAACATGATCAAACTTGACCTTTAGGAAGATCAACTTGACAGCTAAGTTAAGGATGGGAAATAGTAGGGAGAGAATTGAGGCAGGGAGACTATCCTAAAGGCTATTATTTAAAAGTGATAGGGTCACTCTAAAAATCTCTGTTACTTCCAAATCACCAAGCACCTCTTCCTTGTTATTCAGTAGTAAATCCAGAGCAGATTCTGTCTTTGTTTCTTCTACTTCAGGAAGCAAATCTCTCATGGAAACAAACCAATAGCAACAAAAGAACTTTGAGCACTTTTTTTGCCTAAGGAATGGAACCAGCTCAAAGTAGCTCATGAAAGCCAATGTAGCATTTATACTTCAGAAATTGGCAAAGGCTATAAAGCAGGGAATGATTTATTATTTTGTTAAGTGTCTATATTTTAAAAAGTGATGAAAATGTAAAGGCAGATTAAATAGTTAAGATATATTAAGGGAGAGAACCTTAAATATTAAGTCAGAAGATCTAAGTTGTTATCCTTACTTTCCTCGTAAACTAGCATCATCATCACTAGGATTTATATAGTATATTAAGAGTTGAAAAGCACTTTACATATACTTTCTCAGTTGATCCTTGCAGCAATCCTGGGAGATAAGTGCTATTATTATCCCTAATTTAGAGAAGAAGAAATTGAGGTACAGAGAATTTAAATGATTTGGCCAGGGGTATATGCTTGATGAATACATCTGAGGAAAACATAAAATAAATTCAGGTCTTCTTTATTCCAAGTCCCACCCTCTATCCAAGGTACCACTTAACAGCCTGTGGGTAATTCATTTAAATTTGAAGATCCCTTTGTTGGCAAAGGTAGCAGGTACTTAGCACTTAGTAATTGATCAAGCCTCTGTTGGGGAAACAGAAGGTATGAACTCCTTTCTCCTGTTGCTGACATAACCAGAAGGGGTTGGCTGAAACAGGAAGCTAATGCTGTGTGTATATAAGAAAAGCCAAAGAGAGTAATAGTCAGAATTTATTGGAGTACCATAGAGGCAGAAGCAGCTGCTGGGAGGAGGTTGAAGAGGAGCCCAGGAGGCCTGGAGGCAAGGAGCCTAGCAGCCCCCCCCACCCCCCAGGCTGGACAAGGTGATTCTGATTTTTTGAATGAGCTGCAGAGGACTGAGGAAACATGACTGGGATGCTAAGACTTTGTCTGTGGCTTGGTTGAACCTTGAATGCCCAGGAACAGAAATTGTGAAGGATTTGAGATGGACTGGATCCTGTGAGTTCCAATATGAAGCAGGAACTGCCCAGAGAACTGGAAAAGGACCTGGAAACTGTCTGCCTCTGAATCCAGGTGACTGTTTGGTGGATTCAGGTAGGAGCTGGGACCACAAAATGGGATCCAGGGAATCTGAGAGACCATCCCAAGTGAAGCTGAAAGAAGACTTTACTTGGATACTGTACACTGACTGAGGAATTGTAAATTTACTAAGTGACCTAGGGGTGGAGAGTCTGTATATTTTCTAATGATTGTACTTAGTGATTAATGATACTTTGTAACTGATTGCTGAATAAGTGACTGATTGAGATAATTTAGTGTGCCCCATGAGTGGAAGACTCTGACTATTGTAGTTTGAGATGATTTTTCTTTGTTCAAAACTTTATGGCCATTATGGTGGAAACTATGTGGGCATTTTAATGATAAGCTGTTGTGAATACTATATTGTGATTTTCTGTGATAAGCTGTAATATTGTGAATGCTGTAACTTGACTTTCTGTAAATGTTTTGCTTTGATTTGTTATAGAATAAATAGAGTGTGTGCTATACTGTGTAATTAGAATCTTAAAAGCTGTTCACAGTAACATTCTTCTGGAAAGCGGCTCATGCATGTCATTACACAGCTCATAAGGAACACTCTTTATATTTCTTAGGTATTTTTTAAAAACGCATTAACACAATCATGCATTCCCAGAATGCAAATGGATTTTTGCTACTTAATGCCTGTGTGTTCTTCAGCAATTCTCTCAATCCTTGCCTTAGATCCCTCATCTATAAAATAATTAAATTGGAAGAATTTAGAATCCCTTCAAGTTCTAACTCATCTTATCCTTAAAAGAAAAAAAAAGTAAAGGAGGAAGAGTTCAAGTTCAAATATAGTAGAACCTGGTGTGTATGGGTGTTTGAGAATAATAGGAAGTGGCAAAAGAAAAGAAGATATCATTGAAGGAATAGAGCAGAGAGGGATTCATAGGATCCTAGAATCAGACCTGGAAGGGATGTCAGAAGTCACCAAGATCAACTGCTTCATTTTCCAGGTAAAGGCTTTGAGTCCCAGAGATGTTAAGTAACTTGTGCAGGATTACACCTACAGAAGGTACTCTTTGAGCAGAGCTCCTCCTAACTCCTTGTCTACTACTCTATCGACTACACCTGCTACTGTGGAAGAAAAGTAGGAGGTTAAAGTATACTGTGGGTTGAACAAGGGGAAAAATAAACACAGAGCATTTCAACTACTGACATGTAAAGAAGAAAAAGTAAAACATTAAGAGGTAGAATTGATTTTAAAAAATAAGATAGGAGAGTAATAGACTCAATTGCACAGAGAATGGGTATAGATCTGAAATGACAGAAATCAAAGTACTTCTCTAAGAGGAAGGAAAAAACATTATATTGAATAATAAGGGTGGGAGAAAGTGGCAGAGTTTCTGAATTGCTATGATAAAAGTAAGACCTGGAAGTCAAAAAAATAAGATCAATTTCTTATTCCATTTTAACATAAAGCAAGCAGATACTGACTGACAGAAACAGAATAAATGAAAAGTTCAAACAATCCAAGAGAAAGATAAACCTAGATCCAGATATTCAAGAAGGGTGGTTATATAGGATTGGGCAAGAACAGATAAAATCCTATAGATCAAATGCAGGAATACTCAGTAATACTATGAGCTTATTTATAGTGATAATAGCTCACATTTACATAGTACTTTTAAGGTTATGGAAGGCTACATAAACCTTATGTAAGGTTTGCAAAATTCTTTATAGATATTATCTCATTTTATCCTTACAGTAACCCTGAAAGGTAGGTGCTATTACTATCCCCATTTTGCAGACTAGGAAATTGAAGTAGAAAGAGGTTAAGTGATTGCCAAATGTCACACAGCTAGTTAAGTGATGGAGGTCAGATTTGAACTCAGTCCTTCCTGACTCCAGGTCCAGTGTTCTAATCTCTGTACCACCTTGCTGCCTCTTGCTCATATATTAGGGTAACCAGAGAGCAATTACTCTTATCATTTAGTATATACATAGCACATTAAAATTACTTAGTAATTTATTTTGTTTTGCAAATTGGGGTTATACTTTCCCACAGTTTTGCTTATGGAGAGCCATTAAGTTCTTTTATCTCAAAGGCTATGCCAGTGGAATCCAAGCACTAGAGGTCCTACAAAGCTGGAAAGGCTCTGAGTGTAACCTCAGTGAAAGACCTACTGCTGTCCAAGAACCAACTTGAGTATAGAGAAGCTTGTCAATATTATATTGCATTCAGTGTGATTTCTATAACTGTGTCATTTTAAGAGTGATATGCTTTCCTCATCAATGACAATGAAACTCTGACATGTCCACCCCATCACTCTTGAAGGCAGTATAAAGGCACTCAAAGAAATGAAGAGTTGCTGGACCTGAAAACAAAACATGTAAAGAAAATCTGTGATGAAGGTGACATAGTTTTAACAGCATTGAAGAATTGATTTTTCAACTATCCGGTATAGAAAATACCAAAGGAATGGAAAACATCATCATGGGTGATATTATTTTTAAAAGGTATTTTAACATGTAGTTGGGGAGAAAAAATACATTCCAAAAAGTTATAAATAAGATGTAATTTACTCATTTCTACAAAATCTTTTTTTTTTTAAGTATGCGCAAGTGTTGATGGTAACTGATGAAAATATGAGAAAGGAATTGGACAGCTTTTTTAGAAAATAAGGAAACAATCTTCTCTAGGAAAGTTATATGACTGAAATGTATAGAGAATGCAAGGTTTCTCTGTTTATTCTTCATTGATTACCGAAAAAGAATGACTAAAATGAAGTACAATGCTAAAGATTCTGCAGTAATATATCTCTTGTGCTTGTATTAAGATCATGACACAATTCTGTAATTAAAGCAAGCAAAAAAATTTTCCACAAGTCTCTGATTATAAATCTCAAAGCAAGCATCATACAAGAAGATACGTGCTGACCAGAGATGCTTATCTGTCTTATAGAACATCCCAAGCACAAGGTTCAAATGGAAAAGGGATTTGAGGGGGTGGGGGCCGAGATGGCAGAGTAAAAGCCCAAACTTGGCATGAGCTCCAGTTCCAATCACTTTCAACACATGTAAAAAATGACTCTAAACAAACTTTAGAACTACAGAACCCACAAAGAGACAGAGAGAAAAAGAAAATCTCCTAATGAAAGCAGCCTGGCAGGCCCACAGGAAGGGTCTATCACACAGAGCTGGGAACCAAGCCCAGTCCCAAGGGAGCCAATCAGTTCTAAGCTCAGGGTGGCCCCAACCAGCAGTGGCCAGAGCAGACTTCAGAAGAGTGAACCACAAGCAGCTGTGGTGGTTTCCAGACTTCTCAATGTATAAATGCCAAAGACAAAGTAAAAAGTCAGTGTGGAACTCTGTTGGAACAGGGATGTACAGAAGAGCATAGTCTGACTCTGTCTTGGGGCAAGTAGCACCAGAGGTGTGGTGGCCCAATGTGACTGCCTCAGAAGCTCCTGGCCTGCAGATGTAGGGGAAACAAGCTAACATTTGGAGGGTAATTGTTCTTGCTTTAACCTGCTTGGATCTGGATCATGGTCTTGGGTGGTGGTCCTGGGGCGTGCGGCCAGTGAGTCAGAACTTGTGGGGCCTGTAAAGAGGGTGCTGAAATAAATGCCAGCAGAGTTCTACCATGGCGAAGAGCTCAAAAGTCTGGCAATATGAGCAAGAAAAGGAAGAACAAATAGACCATAGAATCCTTTTCTGGGGACAAAAAGGATCAAGGCAAGGAGTGGGAGGAAGACAACAAAGTCAGAACTCCTGCATGAAAAGCCTCGAAGAAATATATGAACTGGTTACAGGCCATGGCCAAGCTCAAGAAAGATTTTGAAAATCAAGTAAGAGAAGTGGAGGAAAAATTGGGAAGAGAAGTGGAGGAAAAATTGGGAAGAGAAATGAAAATGATGCTAGAAAATCATGAAAAGTGAGTCAACAGCCTGCTAAAGAAGACCCAAAAATACACTGAAGAAAATAATACCTTAAAAATAGACTAACCCAAATGGCAAAAGAGGCCCAAAAAGCCAGTGAGGAGAAGAATGCCTTAAAAAACTGAATTTGACCACATGGAAAAGGAATTTCCAAAACTCACTGAAGAGAGTAACTCCTTCAAAATTAGATTGGAGCAACTGGAAGCGAATGACTTTATGAGAAATCAATATACTATTAAACAGATCCCCCCCAAAATGAAAAAAAACATAGAAGGCAATGTGAAATACCTCATTGGAAAAGCCACTGAGGTGAATATTAGATACAGGAGAGATAATTTAAAAATTATTGGACTACCTGAAAGCCATGATCAAAAAAAAAAAAAAGCCTACACACCATTTTTCAAGAAATTATCAAGCAAAAGTGCCCTGATATTCTTGAACCAGAAGGCAAAACAGAAATTGAAATAATTCACCAATCGCCTCTTGAAAAAAAAGATCCCAAAAAGAAAACGCCTAGGAATATTATAGCCAAATTCCAGAGTTCCTAGGTCAAGGGGCAAATACTGCAAGAAGTCAGGAAGAAATAATTTGAGTATTGTAGAACACACAATCAGGATAACACAAGACTTAGCAGCTTCTACATTAAGGGATGACAAGACTTGGAATATGATATTCCAGAGGTCAAAGGAGTTAGGACTAAAACCAAGAATTGCCTACCCAGCAAAATTGAGTATAATGCTACAGGGGAAAATATAGTAATTCGATGAAATAGAGTACTTTCAGATTTTTTCTTGATGAAAAAATCAGAGCTGAACAGAAGATCTGACTTTCAAATACAAGAAGCAAGAGAATCATGAGAAGGTAAACAGGAAAAAGAAATCGTAAGGAACTTATTAAAGTCGGACTATTTACATTCCTACATGGAAAAATGATAATTGTAACTTATGAAACTTTTCTCAGTATGAGGATATTTGAAGGGAATATAAATATGTGTGTGTGTGTTCTATCTATTCTATATATTTATATACATATATATGTATGTATAGGAGGGTATATGTGTAAATAAATATATATGTAAGTGTGGGCATATGTATGTTCATGTATACATAGACAGAGGGCACAGGATGAGTTGAATATGAAGGGATGAGATCTAAAAATAAAATTAAGATGTGAGAGAGGAATTTATTGGAAGAAAGAAAAAGGGAGAGATAGATTAGGGTAAATTATCTCACATAAAAGAGGCAAGAGAAAACTGTTTTAATGGAGGGAAAGAGCAGGAAGGTGAAAGGGAATGGGATGACTTTATTATCATTGAATTTGGCTTAATGAGGGAATAATATACACACTCAATTGGGTATCTTATCCTACAGGAAAATAGAGGGGTAGGGGATAAGAAGGAGGATGATAGAAGGGAGGGCAGATTAGGGGAGAGGGTAGTTAGAAGCAAACATTTTTGAAAAGGGATAGAGTGAAAGGAGAAAATAGAATAAGTGGGGGCAGGATAGGATGGAGGGAAACATAGTCTTTCATAATATAACTACTATGGAAATGATTTGGGTAACTACACATGTACAAGCTATATTGAATTGCTTATCTTCCCAGTGGGAGTGGGTGACAAAGGAAGAAAGGAAAAAATCTGGAACTCAAAGTTTTAAAAACAAGTGTTTAAAAAAATTGTTTTTTACATGTGACTGGAGACTAAGACATGCAGGCATGGGGATGTAGAACTCCATCTTGTCCTACTAGAAATTTTGGGGGGAGGGTGACAAGGGAGGATAGAAGAGAGAGCAGATTGTGGGAAGGGGTATTCAGTAGGCTTGCTATTTTGGGGTGGGGGTAGGGGAAAGATTTAGAAAAAAATTGTAACAAAATCTTGTGGAAATGAATGTTGAAAATTAAAAATAAATATATTTTCAAAAAAATTTAAAAAAAGAAAAAGATTAAAGATGATAATGATTTTCCAGGTGCTCTTGTATATGAATAGTTTTATGTAGATTATCTGGGCCCTCCCCATTAACAATACCCCTATAGAGGGGGCACTATATTATGGTCATTATATCACAGTCACTCAAAAAGAGTTGCTAATCTACTTTATGTGTCTGAATACTGGAAAGATATATAGTTTATCTACTTTGAGTTTTCCTGTGTAGATTTTAAGAGTAATTTATTTAGTCTCTCTCTCTCTCTCTCTCTCTCTCTCTCTCTCTCTCTCTCTCTCTCTCTCTCTCTCTCTGTCTCATTTTCTCTCTATCAGTTGGAGAGGCTCTGAAGATGGCCTGTGTACTGGGTACATGATTGAATGGGTTGGAAGGGTTTGTGTTGGATTACATTTATGAAATTATGCAGTGCTCAGTGATTTTATTGAACTGCACTAAGTCTCAAAAATTTACCAGTAATAAAGCTATCTATAGTCATATGAAAAAATTCTCTAAATCACTATTATTAGAGAAATGCAAATTAAAACAACTCTGAGGTACCACCTCACACCTAACAGATTGACTAATATGGCATAAAAGGAAAATGATAAATATTGAAGATACGGGAAAATTGGAACACTAATGCATTATTGGTGGAGTTGTGAACAGATCCAACTATTATGGAGAGCAATTTGGAGCTATACCCAAAGGGATATAAAACTATGAAAATGCTTTGAACTAGCAATACCAACACTAGATCTGTATCCCAAGAGATCATAAAAAGGGGAAAGGATCCACATGTACAAAAATATTTGTAGCAGCTCTTTTTGTGTTGGAAGAATTGGAAGTTGGAAGTTAGAAGTTGGAAACTGAGGGAATGCCCATCAATTGGGGAAATGGCTGAACAAGTTGTGGTATATGAATATAATGTAATATTATTGTAGTATAAGAAATGATGAGCAGGAAAACTTCAGAAAAACCTGAAAAGAATTGCATGAACTGTTGAGTGAAGTGAGCAAAACCAAACAGCCGCATTGTGTGATGATCAACTTTGATAGACTTGTCTTTTCTCAGTAATAAAATGATCTTAGACAATTACAAAAGATTCATGACGGAAAATGCAATCCACATCCAGAGAAAGAACTATGGAGTCTGCATGCAGATTGCAGCATACTATTTTCACTTGTTTGTTTTTTCTTTCTCGTGGTTTTCCCTTTTTGTTCTGACTTTTCTTTCATAGCATAAGTAATGTGAAAATATGCTTAATATGATTCTACATGTATAATCTATATCAGATTGTTTGCCATCTTGAGGAGGGTGAGGGAAGGGAAATAGGAAGGAAAAAAAATTGGAACTCAAAATCTTATAAGGGTGAATGTTGAAAA
Source organism: Pseudochirops corinnae (assembly GCA_028646515.1). Classification (NCBI taxonomy): domain Eukaryota; kingdom Metazoa; phylum Chordata; class Mammalia; order Diprotodontia; family Pseudocheiridae; genus Pseudochirops; species Pseudochirops corinnae. Next base: position 10,250 of record JAQQSV010020813.1, read on the forward strand.
CCAAACAAAACAAAATCACCATTATATATTTACCTGCTCATACAGTCTTCCATGTGATTGAAACATGGAAAATAAAATCTACCAAAATTAATTATATAGATGACCCAATGGTCAATCAAAAAGTTGATATTACTGTAGCATAGAACAGACATGATTATCGTGTACACACAACAGGATAATATCACTATTACTTATACACAGGAAGTAATGTGATATTCTCAAGGAAGTGCATGACCAGCAAAGAAGTTCTACACAATATATAATGAGAGTGAGACAGCAGATAAGATGAAGAGAGTTTTATTACTGATACTGGTGAAATATTAAGAGACTTAGAGAAAGAACTCTAACGTATTAGGTAGATTATCTATGGAAAAAAAAAACAATGAAATAGCATAGTTTTGTAAAGCCCATTGAATTGTGACAGGGTTGGTTTATTTCATGTCTGATGTGTGGCTACTATGGCCCCTTCTAGTTATTATTAAGGACAAAATTTTGCTTCTTATGACTTTGTAGCTGGCAGTGATTCCTTCCTTACTCTGTGAAATACACAATATAAAAATATAGATCTCTCTATGTATATACATATGTTTGTATATATCTAACATTATTATATGTATATATAACATTATATATATACATATACATACACACACATATATAGATA
>JAQQSV010020814.1:0-10913 GCA_028646515.1 Pseudochirops corinnae
TCTATAATCAAATGTTAAAAATATATATGTATTTATACATATATAATAATAATAATAATTATTATTATTATTATTATTAACTACATCCAACTGGAACTTGAGATACACAGGCAATGTGGTTGGGAGATCCATCCTGCCCTACCTAAAAGTCAGAGGGGTGAGGGGGGAAGACATAGGAGAGAGTACATAGAATCTTGTAAAGATGGGGAGAAATTTTGTAACTGAAAATTTCGTGGAAATGAATGATGTAAACAAAAATAAAATAAAAAATTCAATTAAAAAATATCTCTGATTAAGGCCTCATTTCTTTTTTAAAATTACTTTTTTTTGTTTAATTTGTTTATTTTTAATTTTCCTCATTCATTTCCACAAGATTTTGAGTTACAAATTTTCTCCCCATCTTTCCACTAACCACCACCCCAAAATAGCAATCTTACTGAATACCCCTTCCTCCAATCTACTCTCTATTATATCCTCCCCATCCCCCTCTGACTTTCTAGGAGGGCAAGATGAATTTCTATACCCCAGTACCTGTATATCTCATTTCCCAGTTGCATGTAAAAACATTACACACACACACACACACACACACACACACACACACACATTTGATTTTAAATCTTTGATTTCTAGATTCTTTCCCTTCTTCCCATGGCACCCAACACTACTGGGAAGAAAAGCAATTCAATATAGGTTATATATGGGTAGTTATGCAAAACATTTCCATATTAGATATACTGTGGAAGAATGACTGTATTTCCCTCTACTCTATGCTGGCCACCACTTATTCTATTTTCTACTTTGTTGCTGTCTCCTTTTTCAAAAGTGCATGCTTCTAACTAGCCCCCCAATCTTCCTTCCCTTCTATCATTCCCCCTCTTATCCCCATCCCTGCTCCTTTCCTATAGGGCAAGATACTGAAATAGGTGTGTATGTTATTGCCTCCTTAAGTCACATTCAATGAGAGTAATGTTGATCCATTCCCTTTTGTCTTACTGTTCTTCCCCTAGATTGTAAAAGTTTTCTCTTACCTCTTTTATATGAGGTAATTTACCCTATTCTACCTCTCCCTATCTTCTCTCACTACCTTTTTACTTTAGTGTAATCAAAATCCTTCATTTTACAATAGATACATTCTTTTTTGGTCATAAATTCTTCTGTTCTCAATAGATCTCACAGGTGAACTCTTCCTTGCTCTCTCAATTTGCTTTTGGTATCACTCCTTTTCTCTAATTATCTCCTCTCTCACTTCTTAACTTTATTTTTTGGATCATCCCTTCCTATTCAACTGATCCTATGCCCTCTGTCTATCTATACATGTACACATATATACATACACTCACATGAGTATTTGTATGCACATATACACACACTCACATGTGTATTTATATGCACATATACCTACTCCTATATAAACATTTATATGTATGTATATATACATACATAACGAATATACATATATATTCCCTTCCACTATCCTCATACTGAGACATGTCTCTTGAGTTACAGTTATCATTTTGCCATGTAGTAATGTAAATAGTTCAATTTTAATAAGTTCCTTGTGATTTGTTTTTTCCTGTTTACCTTCTCATGCTTCTCTTGCTTCTTCAATTTGAAAGTCAAATTTTCTATTCAACTCTGTTTTTTCTTTCATCAAGAATGCGTGAAAGTCCTCTATTTCATTGAATAACCTTATTTTCCCCTGAAAGATTATACTCAGTTTTGCTGTGTAGGTGATTCTTGGTTTTAACCTTACCTGCTTTGATCTCCAGAATATCTTATTCCAAGCCCTTAGATCCCTTAATGTTGAAGCTGCTATATCTTGTGTTATCCTGATTGTATTTCCAGAATACTCAAATTGTTTCTTCCTGGTTCCTTGTAATATTTTCTCCTTGACCTGGGAATTCTGGAATTTGGCTATAATATTCCTAGAAGTTTTCTTTTTGGGGTCTTTTTTAAAGAGACCCCAGATCTCTTTTAAAGAGGTGATTGGTAAAATCTTTCAATTTCTATTTTGCTCTCTGCTTCTAAAATATCAGGCCAATTTTTCTTGAGAATTTCCTGAAGGATGATTTCTAGGTTCTTTTGTTGATCATGGCTTTCAAGCTTCCCAATAATTTTTAAATTATCTCTCCTTGACCTACTTTCCAGGTCAGTGGTTTTTCCAATGAGATATCTCACATTGCCTTTTTTTTTTCATTTGTTTGGGTCTGTTTTACAGTATCTCGATTCCTCATAAAGTCATTAGCTTCCATTTGCTCCAATGTCATTTTGAAGGAATTATTCTCTTCAATGTGTTTTTGAAATTCCTTTTCCATCTGGAAAATTAGGCTTTTTAAGGTATTCTTCTCATTGGCGTTTTAAGACTCTATTGCCATTTGAGTTAGTATATTTTTTAAGGTGTTATTTTTGTCAGTCAGGTTGTTGACTTTCTTCTCATGATTTTCTTGCATCATTCTCATTTCTCTTCCCAGTTTTTCCGCCACTTCTCTTACTTGATTTTCAAAATCCTTCTTGAACTCTTCCATGGCTTGTAATCAGTTCATATTTTTCTTGGAAGCTTTTGATACAGAAGTCTGTTGTCTTCCTCCTCTTCCATGATTTGATCCTTTTGGTCCCTAAAAAGGGATTCTATGGTCTGTTTGTGCTTCCTCTGCTTGTTCAAATTGCTAGTCAATTACTTGACTTTTGAGGTCCTTGCCATGGTAGATCCCTGCTTCCAGAGAGGAGAGCTTTGTCCCAAATTGCGGGGGTTTTCAAAAATGTTGTTGGAGGTCTGAGGACAACATCCTCTCTACAGAAACCACACTGGCAAACTGGCATTTCTCACCCCAGGACTACCGCCCAAGATAGCAACTCAGATCCTCGCAGGTCAAAGCAAGATTGATTACCCTCTGAATGGTTGCTTGGTTCCCCAACAATCTGTAGGCCAGGAGCTCCTGAGGCAGCAATGCAGTAGATGCTACAGCTGCAGCTTCCATGCCTCCAACACCTCTCACCCAGGGGAGAGGAATGAACCATGCTCTTCCTTTCCCACAGAGCTCCAGACTGACCTTTTACTTTCTTTTTGGCATTTATGGGTTGAAAATTCTGGAAACCACCATGGCTGCTGGTGATTCAATATCCTGAAATCTGCTCTGGCTGCCACTGCCTCTCTGGGGCCAAAACTGTGTGCCTCATGTGGGACTGGGCTTGGCTCCCAGCATGCTATGATGAACACTTCCTGTGAGCCTACTAGGCTCTTCTGATTTGTTTCTTTCTGTCATTTTGTGGGTTCTGTAGCTGTATAGTTGTTTAGGGTCATATTTTATAGGTATTTGAGGTAGTTGTGGGGGGGAGATTACAGAATTTCCCATTTCTACTCTGCTGTCTTGGCTCTGCCCCCTTAAGGCCTCATTTCTAAAATATATAGAGAACTGAGTCAAATTTATAAAAATGCAAGTTACACCCCAAATGACAAATGGTCAAAGCATGTAAACAGTCAGTTTTTAGAAGAAGAAATTTAAATTATTTGTAGTCCTATGAAAAAATGCTCTAAATCTCTATTGATTAGAGAAATTCAAAGTCAAATAATTCTAAGGAAACACATGACACCTATCATATTGGTTAACATGACAAAACAGGAAAATGATAAGCTTTGGAAAAAATGTGGGGAAATGGGAAGCCTAATGTATTGTTGTTGGAGTTTTGAACTGATCTAGCCATTTGTAAAGCTAAGCACAACCAGCTTTCCAGAGGATTGCTGCTGTGAATAACTCTGTGGCTCCAATTACATAATATAGTGAACTCTTCATTTGTTCAGCAGTAAACTAAAGGAAAACATTCATAGAAACCAAAGTATAGCATTTACAATGACATAGCATAACAACTTATCACTAAAGTGGCCACATGATTTTCACTTAAAGTGGCCTCATAGTTTTAAACAAGATATCATTCAGTAAGTCCTTAACCCAATCATCCTTAAGAAACAATCCTCCTTAAGGGACACAAAGTAGAAAGGTCTAACTTTGTCCACCCCTAGATAGTCTTTATCTCTCGGTCAAAAAGTCTTCTTTCTTCTTGATTGGAGATTACTTTCCAATTGTCCTTAAGGGGTACAAGATACAGAGTACAAAGTTCTCCCACCCCTAGATAACAGTAAATCATGATCTTGTCCATCAACACTAAGTACCCAAGGAAAGGTCTTTTCATCTTTGCTTGAGGCTAGCTGCTGAATTCCATGGTTCTTCTTCCATGGGTCCAGCTCACTGGTTTCACGGACCAGCAGCTATCAGCTCCTCATCCACCTCCTTGTCCAGTTCCTCATCCAGTTCCCATTCCATATTGAAGTTCACAGTGTTCCATCCACCTGACATCCTCACAGTGTCTGTTTCTGGGAAGACAAAGTTTAACAAAGCCAAAACAACATTCATATGCATTGCTGGCACCATCATCAATTTGCTATTTGCCTGTGAAATTAACACAGACCCACAGACAGGGTCTGAGAATTTGACACAAACCCACAAACAAGGTCTGAGAACTCAACACAAATCATCAGTATACTCTCAGGAGCTCTGAAACCCTCCTCCAGGACTTCTGTAAACAGACAACAAGAAAATCCTTTTTTAGAGTTTCCAGTAAGGAAAGTATCACATACACCACAGAATAGACAAACAGAGTGTCTTGCTTCCACAACCATTCCCATTCTTACTTTTTCTCTGTCCCAACTGTGCACCTCCCTATAAATAATGCTTCTTCCTGTTCTGCCGCTTCCTGTTGCATCAGCAAGTTCTTCCCACCTTCAAATCACAAGGGGCTCAAACGAGGTGCTAAATACGTAAGTAGATGAAATAAGGCACTAAGTACTTCTTTGCTTGTCATTACACCATTCTGGAGAGCAATTTGGAACTGTTCCTGAAGAGCAATCAAACTCGGCCTACCCTTTCATTCAGCAATATCAGTACATGGTCTGTACCACAAAGAGATCATAAAAAGGGGAAAGGACCCATATGTACAAAAGTATTTATGGCAACTCCTTTTGTGGTGGACAACAATTGACAATTGAGAGCATGCCCATCAATTGGGGAATGGCTGAATAAGTTGTGTCATATGAATGCAGTGGAATATTATTGTTCTATAAGAAATGATGAGTAGATGGATTTCAGAAAAACCTAGAAAGACTTACATGAGCTGATGGTAAGTGAAATGAACAGAGTACATGAAGTAAGACCAATTGTTGCAATGACCAACTTTGATAAATTTAGCTCTTCTCAGCATTGCAATAATCTAAGACAATTGGCAAATCGTTGTGATGGAAAATGATATGCACATCCAGACAAAGACCTATGGAGTTTGAACTCAGAATGAAGCATACTATCTCCTCTTTTTTTTTTTCTTTCTCATGGTTTTGCCCTTATATTCTGATTCTTCTTTCACAACGTAACTAATGTGGATATATGTTTAATATGATTGTACATGCATACCCTGTGTCAGATTTCATGGTATCATGGGGAGGTGGGAAGGGAGAGGGAGAGAAAATTTAAAACTCTAAATCTTATAAAAGTGAATCTTGAAGACTAAAAATAAACACATAACTTTTTATAACTTTATAAAAAAGAAAATGAAAAAGGCAATGAAAAAATACATAAACACATACTCACAATTTTTTGCTTAGAAAAATAAATTTAAAAAAATCCATAAACAGGAAAAAAAATGAGGGGATGAAAAAATTTACTATGCAATAAATGAATACAAAAAGCAGGAGGTGAGGTGCAGTGATGACATAAGAAATATCAAGAACAAACATTAAAAACATAAGAAGGGATCCATCAGTAAACTACACTATACTAGAAGAAATTCATAGACAAGAAACCTATATCAATATTGTAATCATATTTTCCAAATATCTTAGCACCTAAATTGATAAAAGAAATAATATTTGAGGGGCAGCTAGGTGGCACAGTGAACAGAGCATCAGCCCTGGAGTCAGGAGGACCTGAGTTCAAATCCAGGTTCTGACACATAACACTTACTAGCCACGTGACCTTCGGCAAGTCAATCAACCCCAATTCTCTTGCTTTCCTCCCTCCATAAAGCAAGGGGAAAAAAAAGAAATGCTAATTGAGTCATAACAATCTTTAGGCAATAACAAAATAATGACAAGGGATTTACCTGCCTCTCTGAGTTTAAAAAACATGGGAAACAATTTCAAACAAAAGGAAAAATGTAGAATGGAAAAATTATTGGAAAATATACAGTTAAAATATTTGAGACTGCTAATAAATGTGCATATCATACAAAAATGACTAGATACTAATCCCCGGAGATATTGCAAACACTTGCAAAATGTAGTAGAAAATGCATTCTTTACAGACCATAGCAACAATAAATATGAATTAGTTCAGATATAACAAATTAAAATAAAGACTTACAGTGAAATTCTAAATAATGAGGGGGTTAAAGAACAAGTCAGAAAAACAAAAGTTAAACAAATGAAGAAAATAATGAAAAAAACATAACCAATTTACTGGGATATGACTAAATCAGGCCATAGGAGAAAAAGAAAATGTCTTCAAATATAAATTAACAAAATATAAAGAGGAATATTAATTAACTGAATCGTCATTAACAATAGAAATTCAACAAATAAGTAGAACATAACCATAAAAGAGGACACATAATAATTAAAGGAGAAAAACTTAAATTGGAAACAAAAAACTATAAAAATTAAATAAAACTGAAAGCTGATTCTTTTAAATGACTATAAATTTGAGAAATACTTAGCCATCACGGTTAAAGAAGGGAGGGCATAAAAACAAATCAGTTAAATAGCTGAAATAGGAAGATTAAATCATAATAAAAAAGGGACAGGTCAACCTCCTGGTTGTCGAGGATTTACAAGAGAAATCTATCAAACTTTAAAGGGATAATTAATATCCACTACACAAAACACTCTCAAAAATTGATAAAGAAAACACCCTGCTTCTTTTCAGAGACACAAATAGGCTTTATATCTAAATGAGGAAGAGACAAAACACAGAAGGAGAGTTATAGACAAATATTATAGATGAATACTAACTCAAAAATTTTAAATAAAATCCTCTTAAGCTATAGCATTTTATTCAAGGAATCATTTAGTATAAATCATGTTGTATTTATATCAAAGATGAATTGATATTTCCAATAGGAAAATAATCAAAATAATTTATGCTATTAAAAACAAACAAAAAACCCCACCCAAAATGTGATGATTTATCACAACAGATGTGGGGAAAGCATGCTAAAATGTCTACGAAGTATAGCAATAGAAGACTTATCAAAACACCATTATTGTTCTGATAGTAAATATCTTTGGCAATGAGGATATACTAAAAAATTTTCCAATCAATATTAGGATAAAGCAAAGGTATCTATTCTTTCCACTATTATTTGTTATAGTTATGGCAACAGAAAAGAAAAGGAAATGGGAAGAAGAAATGGGGTAGATAAATCACTGGTTAATTTAATTTAAAAAGAGAGAGTTGAAAACCAAATTACTAATATTAAAAATGAAATAGGTGAATACACCAATAATAAAGATGAAATTAAAGCAACTATAAGGAGTTCTTTCACCCAATTACATGACAATAAATTAAGGAATTTGAGTGAAGTGGAAGAATATTTACAACCATATAAATTGCCTAGATTAGTAGAAGAGGAGATAGAGTATCTAAATAAGTCTACTTTAGAAAACAAAATTTAATAGGCCATAAGTGTACTACCTAAGAAAAAAACATCTAGACCAGATGGTTTTGTAAGTGAATTCTATCAAACATTTAAAGATCAACTAAGTTCAATATGAAATAAATTATTTGAAACAGTAGGCAAAGAAGGAATGCCACCAAACTCCTTTTATGAAACAAATATAATACTGATACTTCAAACGGGAAGAGCAAAGAGAGAGTAGGAAAAGTATACATCAATATTGTTAATGTATATGTGTAAATGGCCGCTCAGTTTATTAACCTAGGGGTCAGCCTTACGTTGTATTCTCAAGAGGGAATGAAGAGACCAGAGACACGAGAAAGATGCAACTTGTAGTTTACTCCAATATGGAGAGCTATTTTATACTCTCTAACACCTTATATGTAAACATGGCAGTCCATGCTGTTCCTGTGCCGTACCTGTGCTGTACCGGTATTGTTCTCATATATAATACATACGTCAATAGGAATAAGAACAACACTGACGTGCATGTTATCAGGGAGCAGAGGAGAGCATAATCTGGAGAGCCAATCTGGACATTATAGCCATAGAGATAACAGGGGAGAGGGCTTATCGGCTATCCCTGCCATCCCTAGACCATCCATGAGCCTTGACAAACCACAACAATAACCCCAATAATTCCCCCTTTTTTGTTTTAATGCACACCAACGGGGCAGGCTATACTGCTCATAAGCGTAATTAGTATACTTCAGAAGAGAAAGCTTTCAAGCGGTGAATAATATATCTTCAGGAGGGCAGATACAAAGAAATATTGCAATAATCAATAGAGGCAAAATAAGTAAAATCATAGATATCAAATTAAAATGAAATTACTTTAACAATGTTGACTGTATTGGGTTGGCCATGTTTCTGGATCAGTTCCAGATCAATGATGATTTTGGATGTTTACTGATATAATTTGTAATATTTGAATCATGCCAAGCACCAAGAAGTTGGGCATGTATTTTGAACCAAAAACGTTAGAATCAGAGCTAATATATGGTAAAGGAGTTACATAACTATATGTATATACATAATCATATCTAAGTAACAGTTGAGTTTTAAAACTTTTAACTCATAATCTAAAATACAATACTAATGGTTCTAATACATTGATCTTATACAAGAAGTCCTTGTATCTAATATCATGTAGTGTCTTAAAGGGTATAGAAACATTTCATAAAAGTCCATTAACATATTGGGCAGTTTCTTAGATTTTTCTAAGTAGGGAAATTGTAGACACAGTGGTTGAAATTATCGATAAGAGAACAACGATAGTGGGACAGTGAGGCTAGGAATAAGGAATCTGACAAGGATAATAAGTCTAACAGTAAGTCTCACAATGACAAGACCTTATCCTGCCCCCTTTTTTTAAAAGAGCAGTAATTCTATGAAGTGTATATCCCCCAGATGGATGATACTAAACATGAGTTAAAATTAGGTAGAAAAGGCAAAAAATATACATTAAGTAAGAGCACAAGTAATACTCCATACAAAGGGATAAGTGTATCCATAATTACATAGGTTTCAAGCTAACATTCCCTGCCAGTTTATTCAACAAATTGAACAGTTTTTATTTCACTCAGTAAGGAAATAGAAGACATGGTTGCTGATATGAAGAGGGAAGCTATGGCAATTAGTCCCATGATTAAAAGTCCAGAAATCAGTTTTTTCTAAAGAGGGTGGTTCCACTAATACATCATGTAAGAGTAAGTTAAACAGGTAATAGTCCATTGGAGGGTAATATTATCTTGTGAAAATACGAGATGCTCAGTCATTTCTTCTTGGGTTGTCTTTGTGCAAGGGGTCTCCCTATACTTTTTCTCTGAATTCTCTGTATCTGCAAGGTGGGCTGTGGAATTGCGTGATTGTATTCTCACAGCAGCATCTGATAGAAGAAAATAAACAAAGCCTTTCCCCCCAATAGTTAAGGGTCAGGTCTTACCCAGTTTTTGTTTGGGGAATTCTCCACAGGGAGTGTGGACCTTTTCAAAATGTTTTTCTGCTGGTTAATACTCATTTTTAGTGATGCTTAAAAATTTAAAGTGTATAAGGCAGTAGTTAATTGCCCTTGTGGTACATTGGTCCAAGTCCCTCCTTTTTATTTTGGTAAATAGGTTTTACATGTATAAAAGCTGGGGGTAGGGGACAGAATGTCAAGTTTGAGTAAAAGCTATGTCAGTTTGCCTAGAATGGAAAGGAGTAACATTAATTAAGTATGGCATGGCAATTTTGAACTAAAATAGATAAAGTTTTAAAGACTGGACCTAGGACCTTTATTCCCTTTGACAAGTATAGCTTGACCAATGAGATTATAAGGGGTATGGCTGTAATTAATTTTATTGCAAACTGGTCACAGAAGGATTGAAATGATTTGCGAGTCTAGGTGACAGCATTATCAGTTTTCAGTCATTTTAGAACTTCCATAGAAGCAAAAGTCTGTGACATCTGGTTAATTATACTTGGGAAGCTGGAGGAGTAATTTAGAGAACACATTGAGGGCAGCTCCTAATGATCTGTCTAGTAACATGGAATTGCTTACATAAAAGTACATTGATTTTAATAAAAATAAGAGTAAGATAATGTAGTACTAAGAACATTTTGGGGAAAAAGTTGGAAAAACTTGAACTTCTGATTAATAATCACATATAGAGGCCTAGGAAGTGAAAAATAAACTCTATTGTAGGTAGTGGCCTCTATCTTATAAACGCATGTAGTTTCTTAAAAAGGTCTATATTCTGAGTGTGCTTAAGTTCAACAGTATCAAATATATTAGCATATGTCCACTGAATATCTGCTATCTGATTCAATATTAAAGATAAAAGAAAAAAAAATCATTTAACAGTAAAAATCATAGCCAGAAGCTTTGTAGTATTAGCAGAAGTAAAGTGAGAAATAATAACTTTATAATTATCAGAATCAATGTAGTAGGCTATATTTCTAATTTTTAGGAATTATAGATAATCATTAAACTTTTTGTGAGAAAAAAATTAGTTAAACATTTATAACCTGATATCTCTGTGTATTCTTAAGAGCAAAACAACTTTTTTAATCAAGATGATTAAGACTAAGTTGGTATAAAAATTTTCTTAAGTAACATCAATTCTCAAAGTGTGAAAGAAAACTGAGTTTTTATGTATTTGTGGAATTCTTAGATACTAAAAGATATTTTAGCCAGAATAGGTATAGTA
>JAQQSV010020815.1:0-10913 GCA_028646515.1 Pseudochirops corinnae
TTTTGAAAGAATGTTGCTAGAAAGATGAACTTTTACTTCAGGGAGAAATTTGCATGTCATTGATAGTACTACTCAATTTCTCAATAATAATACCAGTTTAAAAAAATTAAATTAAATTTTTCTTAAAAATTTTTATTGTGAACTTAAGAAATACCAATAAAAATGTTTAAAACTAAAAATAAATAATTTTTAAAGAAAGAAACCCTAATAAAAATGGGCATTTCCATATATATCTATGCATACATACATATATAGTAGAACAAGAAAAGAGGATTGCTCATGAAACTATAAATATTATATCCCAGTGACTTTTCTTTTTAACCATATAGTCAATTCAATTCAATATAGTCAGTTCGATAACCATATGGTCAATTCAAGCTTTCCTGCTTCTCTGGGATTCTTTCTGGTCCTCTTTCTCCTACCTTCAGTGCGTTTTAAAATATTGCATTGGCACTCTTTTCTTTCTTTTTTTGTTTATTCTATTCCTAGTTCACCTTTTCCTCTCACCTTCCAACAATGAGAAAAAGAAAGAAAGAAAATCCTTGTAACGAATATGTAGACAAGTAACACAGATTCCTGCATTGAAGCCAATGAACTTGTCTTTCCAGCTTTATTGTATATTGCTTTGAGGTCCAGTCAGTTGGCCTTCTTATTGTTCCTCGTGTGTGATACTCCATTTCTCATCTTTGTGTCTTTGCCCTGGCAGTCCCCTGTGCTTGTAATGAATGTTTCCTCATCACAACCTCTTAGAATCTCATCTTTTTTTATGATTCAAGCATTGCCTTTTACATGAAACCTTTACCTGATTCCCTTTCCCTTCTCTCAACTTCTAATCCCTTGTCTCCTATAGAAAAATTTTAATTTATTTTGTATGCCTTCTATATTTATCCATTTATGTCCATATTGTCTCCCGCCATAAAACCTAATCTCCTTGATGCCAAGAACCGTTTTTTTTTCTTTGAAGCTCTAGCACCAGGCACTTAATAAGTGCATTTCTGATTAACTGATATATTCTCCACACCTTTTAGTTGACTGTGAGATGGTACTAACTTGTGGGGCAATGAAAGGTATAGTGGGTTGCGGTCTGAGTTCAAATTCTAATTTTACTTCTTCCTATCTGAACACTCTGGCCTCAGTCCCTATTCTGTAAAGTGAAAAAATGATACTAACTTTTCTAACTTTAAAGCTGTGATTTATGATCTGCCAGTGAAATTATGGTTTAATAGGTAAGGCTATATATACTAACAAATACTGATTCCCAAGCATATAGAACTTTAGACACAATTGCGAAGTAAGCTGAACCTGTGGTGTTCCTCCCTCCATATTTTCAGGTTGACAACCACTGCTTTTTCACCAATAATGACTCATCTTTAGATGTGATTTAAGGTTTACGACAACCCTATAAGGTAGGTAGCACAAGTTATATTATCTCCATTTTATTGGTGATGAAACTAAGACTTAGAGTTTTATACTTTCAAAAGTATTTTATACTCTAAAATGGGTTGTCCAGGTGCCCCCAGGGTAATGAAGTTACAAAGTGCTGGAGCCATGACTTGAAGCACAAGTCAGCTCATGCCCCTCAATCAAAACCAAAACTTTCCTCTGTTTTAATAGACAATTCCTTAGATACTACTTTGTACCTATTCTTAATGTATTTTATATGTTTTTCTGTGCATATGCCTCTCTCTCCCCTCACCCCTTCAGTATAAACTCTTTGTAATTTTGTATCCTTAGTACCTAGAACAGTACCTAGCAGGTATTAAGTGCTTTAAAAAAATGCTTGCTAAATGAATGAATAAATTCTTACCGAGCCCTTCTACTCTTTAAATGACAATGATTAGTAATCTTTTTTGTTATATAGAACTTAGCTACCTAATATGGTACCACTCCTAGGTATTAATATTCATTAACCCATTCTAATGGATTAAAACCTTTAAGGAGTGATAGAAAAAGGTTGGAATTGCAGGTCCTGGTTTGCTGGTAAATGAGACCATGTAAGTAACTGCATATGGTCCTACCCATAGGACTCTGCCCTCCAGTAAGATGCAGGCTTTTCGTCAGCTCCCCTGCCAGTGGAATGGACATTCTTTCAAGGCCTTGACTATCTTGCTTTTTTATATTTTTATCTCCAATGCTTGTACCTGGCACACAGTCATCACCTAACGAATGCTTGTTGATTGATTTGCTCTGGATTTCACCTAGAGAAACTCTTCTAGCATAGTAAGCTACTGAGCTGTGATGCCTATTGTTTTAACTGATGTGTACTAAGCTGCTTAGGACTTAATGGCATGGAAGTAATGGGCTTTGGGATTTGAAAGTATGGTCCATAGCAGCAGTTTCAACCTCAAATAGAAGCAGAGGACCACTAAACTAAATACAAGGATCCCTGTGGGACACATATTCAGTTAGAAACACATATATTGGTATTATCCAGGTTTCATTATATTTCCATTTATTTTGTTAAATGTTTCCCATTTATATTTTAATCTGGTTCAGGCCACACTTGGGGGGGTTGTAGGCCACAAGACTCACGGGTCATTTTTTTTATACCTGTGGTCTACAGTATTATTATTGTTCTGATAAAAGACAACTATCCATTGCCATCATCCTAATCATCATCAGCACATATTTGTGGGGCATCTACTACATGCACATCAGGTAGGATGTTAACTAGATAAAGGTGTACAAGACATGGTTTGTACTCTCACAGTGCTTACAAATTCATTCCAGAGATAGGATATAGATATGAAAAGAGAGATGTCAATACAATAATGCATATGTTTGTAAAAGATCTTTCTTCTACTTTTGCCACCCTCCAATCAGACCTTCCTGTAACTGCCAGGATAATTGTTTTTATGCATAAATCTAGCCATATTTTTCTTCTTAATCTTTTTTTTTTTTTTTTAGCACTTTACTGATTTATTCTTTTTTTACCATTGCAAAAAATTATAGGTCTGGACAAAAAATAATAAAGAATACAACATATGTCAATATGTGTGTGCATAGATACAGATATTTATATATGTGTGTATATATACATATATACATATACATTTATATGTTTGTGACCGTTTTCTACATGATACCCTCAATTCTAACTTCACCATGTCAAAGAGAGGGAATTAGGTTTTATTATCTTTTATGCAGGACCAAGATCGTTCAGTGTGCTATTTATATAATAATAGCTAACATTTGTATTATATTTTAAAGTTTCTCAAGCACTTTACCAATATCTCATTTTATCCTCATGACAGCCCTGGGAGGTGGATACTGTTATTATTATTATTATTATTATTATAATTATAAACACACATATTTCTATTATACCCATTTTACAGATGGCAATTTTGAGGCAGAGAGAGGTTAAGTGATTTACCCCCTGTCATTGAGCTAGTAAGTGTCTGACACTGGATTTGATATCACATCAGTAGGATGTCAGGTCTTCCCCACTCTGAGCCCAGCACTCTATCCACTGTGTCACCTAGCTGTCTTGTTCTTCTGTTTCTATTTACTTCATTCTGCATCATCGAAGTCCCCCCATATTTCTCTGAATTCCTTATATTTGTCAGTTCTTATGGTTCAATATTATTTCATTATATTTGTGTACCACAATTTATCCTGCATTTGCCAATAGATTGGAAATCACTTTGTTCCCAGCCCCAAGCATATTATTGTGAATATTTTTGTATGTATACGGAACCTTTCTTTCTGTCTTTGATCTTCTTGAGATATGGGTCCAGTAGTGAGATAATTGTGCAGAATTCATGTATAATTTAATGACTTTTTTTGCACAATTCCCAATTGTTTTCCAGAATTGTTAGACCGATTTGCAACTCCTCCAACAATGTATTAGTATACTTACTTCCTATAACCCTTCCAGTACTGATAATTTCCTTATTTTACCATCTTTGAAGTATCATCATTGCTAGCCTTATGATAGAGTTGTTTTAATTAATATTTCTTTTATCAGTTATTTGGAACATTTTTCACATTTGCAAATATTTTCAGTGTATGGAACTCTATATATTTACTTTTAAAGACATTTTATTGCAATATTGATGGATGTGACCTGTATTTGGATGAATTTCTTTTTTTAAAACATTTCCCCAGACCTATGATTCCATCAATATGAAAGACTGTCCCTTTGGAAGATCTCTCTACTAACATATTGTCTTAGGCAGTTGTCTGTGGAAACTGAGAGAGTAGGTGACTTGTTCATGCTCACATAGCCAGTATGAGGAAGGACTCAAACACATCTTCTTGACTCCTAGATTGACTCAATCTATTTACTTTGTGTCCCTACTTGTATAACTATTTGTACTTACACCACAAATGTATGTTACATTTGGAGGAATACTTAATAGCCGTTAAACTTAACAAATAATCATTAAGCACCAATAGGGTATCAAGCACATTAGTAAGTGGTAGAAGAGAAACAAAACTGAGGTAACACAGAGATGGTGGAGTAGAGGGATGTGATACATACGGAAAGGTATAAAACACGATGATGTGTGAGGTCCAGGGGAAGGAAAAGCTAAGAAAAAATATAGAATGGTTCATTAATTTGAAAATTGTTTCATATAATAGGTAGAATTTATATAATGCTTTAAGGTTTTCAAAGCACTTAGCAAATAACTCATTTTATCCTCACAACAACCCTCAGAGGGAGGTGCTATTATTATTACAATTTTCCTATGTGAGGCTGGATTTGAATTCTTTTCTTCTTGACTTCAATGCAGCGTTCTATCCACTGAGCTACCCAGCTGCCTCTGTATTTGAGTGTATATATAGAGAGAAGCAGACTATAACTGTGTGTGTGTGTATATGTATGTGTGTGCATGAATGTGTGTGTGTATGTGAATACGGATTTGGTTTAACTTTCCAATATCATTTTTTGAATGATTTAGAATGATTAGAAAATTTAAGAATTTGAGTGTTGTAAAAATGAAGTAATTTTATGATGAAATTTATTTTACATAATATAATAACAATTAGTGATCATCTTAAAATAGACAAGGGAGATAAAATTCTTACTTTATTCACTATTTTTGTTTGTTAAATATCTGGTGTTATCAAATGATGTGCTTCTATTATGCCCATTCACTCAAAACTCCCTTACGCTAAAATTTTTTGGGGAAATACTATTATTTGGAGATGAAATCATTAGCACATTCCAGATAAGTGTGAGTGATGATCTTTTTTTGCACTTATTACCAGTATTACCAATATAACACTATACTGACTTACATTCTAGTCAGTTGTGTGTCTGCCATCTCCCTGACTAGATTGTAAACTCTAGGGCAGCCGTTCTCAACTTGTGGGTTATGTTCAATTTGTAACAATGAAAATACATGCTGCATATCAGATATTTACATTACGATTCATAACAGTAGCAAAATTACAGTTATGAAGTAGCAATGAAAATAATTTTATCATTGGAGGTCACCACAACATGAGGAACTGTATTAAAGGGTTGTGGCATTATGAAGGTTGAGAACCGCTGCTCTAGGGGGTCAAATACCTTGCCTCTTCCTTTCTTCCTTCCTTCCTTCCTTCACCAGGCCATAAGTCAGGTGTTTAAAAAATGCTTATAGAAAGAATACCATAGTTTGTTTTAGGCCAGTGGAAAAGGATACAACTCACATATCCTATTCTCAGAAAAGTTTTTTATTAAAAGAAAAAACATGACAGAGATTAAACCTTTAATCGAAAAAATATGGAGAGAATTAGCTGTTTTGTATATGGCTGGAGGCCAAAGTTGTTCAGATTCTTATTTCATTTTTGTTCTGAGGAAAGAGTAATGTTGGATTTAAGGTGCTAATTCAGCTAATTAACTTTACTTGGATTTAAAAGTGCTTAAACTCAATTTAAAACTTTAATGGTAACAAGAAGTCAACAGGAAATAATTAAAGCTATAGAATTTTTTTTTTAAGCATTTGACAGATCCTTTTCAGTCACTATTCCAATCCAATCTGAACCAAGAATTTCTTAAGTGTCTACTTTATGTAAGGCCCTGGACAAGGTAGGAATACAAACATAAAATAAAAAAGTCTCTCCTCTCAAGTTTACCTTTTAACTCAAAGAAAACACATACACATATATAATATATGTATATATAGACATATATGTATATTCATCTGTATTTAGCACATATATGTGAGAATGTGTGTGTGTTCACAAAATAAGTAAACTTTGCTTCTGTGTGTTAGAAATACTACGTAGAGTCAGGTAGACAGCGGAGTGTATAGAGTTCTGCAGTCAGAAAGACCTGAATTAAAATTGATCCTCAGATACTTATTAGCTGTGTGACCCTGGGCAAGTCATTTAACCTTTCCCTCAATTTCCTCATCTGCAAAATGGCGGTAATAATAACACCTACCTCTGAGGGTTGTTATGAGCCTCAAATGAGGCAATACTTATAAAATGGTTAGCACTGTGTCTGTACATAGAAAGTGCTATATAAATAGCAATTAGCTATTAATGAAAAAGCTATACAGAAGCTGCATTATTTTCCCAATCATAGTTCTTTGGTACTGGATAATTTTATTTCACCCTCTAGTTGCTTGTAATCAAAGTCATATTCTTGGGGCAAAATTCCAAAGATCTATTTTGTTCTTCATTGTGTATGTATTCAAAGAAAAGCACAACACAAAGTTGTCACTAAGTAGGAACATTTGTGCTCTTTACAATAATGGCCCATTATGTTGCCATTATTCTAAAAGTGGTGACTATAAGGCATCTAAAGCTCAATGAAATGGAGGTTGCGTACATGTTATAACTTCTAAATATGTGAAAATTAAATATCTCAAGGTTAATGGAAGTCAGAAAGAAAGTCTTATCCTTCTCTCCTCCCATAATAACTGCAGTGTCTCTGCTAGAATGTTGACTGACTGGTATTCAGCTGTAAGAATGCATGGCACAAATATGGTCCCTGTGGGTTTTAGCTTCGTTCAACAACCTGTCCTTGCTGCTGATGGTTGCTTTGTTCTTACCTTCATTTGTCTTGTTTTTCACATTCCTAACAAACAGATCAGGTCTTGGGGAATGGAGGGAACAGAGCTGGAGATCTTCCATGCCTCTATTTCTGTATGTTTCACAGATGGCTTCTTTTTCATCTTAAGAGCTAAGTCAGCACATCCTTCAGGGCAAAGATTCCCATTTCTGCATTGATCCAAGGTTGTACCGAATAGAGAGGTTCTTCTGTTTCTTGAAGTTGAGCATTATTTTCTCCTCTTTGCTATAAACATTTTCATCATCCCTTTGGTGATATCAGAATCCTATCTACTGGAAGAATCTCAAACACTCCAAATATTTATTTTTCGTTTTCCTATTGTAGAAAATTGATAGTGAAGTTGACTGAGTCCTTGTCTCTTTCTGGAGGCACAACTCTTATGCTATGTTCTATGACTCTCAGCTGAGACTATACTTCCGACTTTTTGAAACAAATTAATTGATGGATATTTAGCTTAATGCATTGGCAAAAGGCAATAGCATTGGAAAATTATTTGGAGCAATAAGTGACCTTTCTAAATAAAGCTATCCAACCAGCCAGGAAGTGTTCATTACTCCACCTCCTTCTTCACTCTGTCTGTTTGTATTGCTATTCCCTTTCTGTAGACTCTGACAAATGTAGATTTAGTACACTGGGCCATCTATGAGTTCAAGAGCCAACTTTGTGCTAGCTATTCAACACACTAAAATATAGTTTATCAAATAACCCCTGCAATTCAGTAACTTGCACTTTTATGGTCTGAGTCAATGCGAAATGAACAGCTTGACTCTCTTACATTTGGTTTGTCAACTTCTCTGTGATCAAGTGCATACCCTCCCTGAAGTGAAATATCAGATTTTTTCTACATCCTTGGTATCCATTCTGTTTGTATTTCTTTCTTTCGTTTCCTTTCCTTCTCATTTTATAAAATTCTATTCTGCATGGTCTCTGCATTGACCTTCCTTCCAGAACTTTGGTAACTCCCTGATCAAGAATGTTATTACCTAGGAAAGTGACATAAACTTTGTTTTCCCCTTAACTATTTAGTTCTTAAGAATGCAGTTAGCAAAATTGATTTATTAAATTGTTCACCAGAAAATCTCACAGTGCATTTTCAGATGGACTTTAGCAAATTCATTTGAAATTTCTTTCCACGTAGTGACTTTGTCTCATCATTGTCATCAGTTTACTTGCTTTGGGGGACTCTTTAAGGATAGTCACTCCAAATGTTTAACTTCATATATTTGTTCTAACACAGCATTAGGTACATAGTAGGTGCATGGCAAATATTTGACTGAATGATACAGGACTAAGTTTTACTTTTTTTTCTTATGGGTTTCACTTTTTGTAGGTTTCATTGTTACAATTTTATATTTGTTTATCTTTTGCAGGTCAGTGTATAATTCTCATTTGTGTAGAAATTAAAAAGGAAAATAAACACCCTTCCAAGTCTCTTCCCACAGATACAATCACAATATTATTAAAACTGCATTAAAATATTATTAAAATAAGCTCTCGTGTTTTGTTTTGCTTTGTTTTGTTAGATCATTTAAAGTTCAAACTAGCATATTCTTTGGGGTCTTGTGTTTATGTTTGAGTGAAGGATATTATCAATATAATTTATTAATTTTAATTGAACAAAGAGAAAGATAAAGAGTTGCTGTTGATAAACCTCTTGTCTCTTGCATGTAATTCTTTGAAGATTTGATAGTTCTTCCAATAGCATCTTTTAAATTTATTATGATAAGCCTGAGACTGATTTCCAAGAAAAATTATAGAAGGCGCTGCTAAGGTTTATGAGCATTTAAGAAAAAAGACATTGGTCAGTATGGACCTTGAACTAGTTACACCAAACTAACTTCAGTTCCTTTTTTAAAAAGGTTTTATTGATCACATGTAAGATATGTTTCTTGATTTCACCAGTCTTTGGCAGTCTCTCATGTTGTCTTTATAGATCAAGATGTTAAAATGTAGTATGGAAATTAGTACTATTTGATACATTTCGAGCAGGTTGGCTGAATATTAAAATAGTGTTGACAGAATGTTAGCAAATTGGTTTTTGTTTTGTTTTGTTTCTACCTTTCTGGGTATCTCCAGTACTTAACACAGTGACAGGTAGGTAATAGGTACCTACCTAACAAATACTAATTGACTGACTTGTACTTCACCATTTTGATGAGGGCCAGCTCTGGCAGTCTTGTCATTTCTGAGAGACCTAGGAAGGAGTGTTGTGAGAGATTTGGAGGAATTTAATTCCTTTCTGAATAAGTCAAGACTTATTGCTATATCATTCAGCTATCCTAATTTCAGACAGAATAGGAAATGTAGGGCAGGGACAAGACAAAGAATTGTTGAGGTCTGAGATTGTGTCAGTCTTAAACTTTATGTCTTCCTTCCTGTTCAGAGCCATGCTTTACATGTGCCTAAGTGTTGAATTGTGTAGAAATGAAAGCAGAATGAAATCTCTAGCAGAGGACCACAGTGCCTTGTCCTTGGAATTCTCTCTCTCTCTCTCTCTCTCTCTCTCTCTCTCTCTCTCTCTCTCTCTCTCTCTCTCATTTTCCCTCCCTTCCTCTCCCTCTCTCTCCTTCCCTCCCTCCAATTCTTCCCATCTTTTAATCCTATATTTTTCCCCTTAAAGGATAAATCTGTCCATGTAATCCTCTTACCTCCCCAACAAACTCTAGCAGCTCCCTGTTCCCTCCAGGATAAATATACAATCCTACAGATAGAAATATTTTGTTTGCATGGACAAATATTTGTTGCCCAAATTTAACATTCTATCTCCTATCTCCATGCCTTGAACTACCTATCTCTCATGTCTAGAATGTGCTCATTCCTCATCTCTTACTTTTGGAAGCTTTAGTATCCTTCAGAACTGAGCTCAGGGGCTAGCTGCTATAGAAAATCTTTCTTGTTTCCCTTAGTTATCTCTCCTCCCACTTCTTCAGACTTAGAACTGTGACCTTACAGTTTATTATACCAGGCTTTGATGTTTTGTTTCTGGTTTGTTTGTTTTTTAAATCAGCCTTTAATTTCATTGGTATCTGAATTCACTGTTAGAAAACTACCAGTATAGAACCACATTTATTTTCAAGAATCTTAAGAGTGTCTGGGGCAGTCAAAGAGTATGTGACTTACCCAGGGTCATGCAGTCAAGAAATGAAATGTGTGTCTGAGGTGGAACTTGAACTCGGGTCTTTTTAATTCAGAGGCTGGCTGTTTGCCAGGATGCTGCTCTTATGCCATGCTACTCTCTCTAACAACAAAATTAGCTAAAAGTTAGGTTTTTCCTGTAGTATATCAACTCTTTATCATTGGAGAAATATTTTAGAGTACTAATAATAACATGAATGTTTATATTTATAGATGGTCTAAACCTAGGTAATCTCTAGCATCACTAGCTGTTCTTTTCTATAGCTCTGCCATTGCAAAAGAAGAAAGCAGCCACACAGGATCACTGAGGGCTATTTTTCTTTGTTTAAAGGGTTGCCATGGCCAAAGAATTCATTACCTCGTGGCCAAACTAATGGCAATGGGTCTCTATGCAGTTAGCCAGGTTCATTCTCTGGTTCATCACTGGGCCTGTAGTTGAAGCTTTTCCAGTTTGGTAGAGCCTATCAGGACTTGCACAAGGCTGGCATAGACTTAGAAGACCCAGTCATCTCTACGCCACCATGAGGTCTTGAAATAAGACACTGTTGGAGCTAAAGGGCATTTCAGGTTTCATATTTTTCTTTGAGGGCTCTTTTTTTCTGGCTCTGGACTTATAGACTAAAAGGAATGCTTTTTTTTTTTTAATTTTATTATAGTTTGCATCATTCATTTCCACAAGATTTTGAGTTATATATTTTCTCCCCCTCTTTCCCCCACCCACCACCCCAAAACAGCCATCCCAGTATGTCCCCCCTCCCCCAGTCTA
>JAQQSV010020816.1:0-10912 GCA_028646515.1 Pseudochirops corinnae
ATTCAATTTAAATAGAAAAATTTTACATTACATCTTTTCTTATTGTTTTCTCTAATTTCCCCTTTGGGGAGTATCATCCCTTATATTATAATTTGATCACAAGTGCAGATTAAAATAGTAAGTTTTTTGTTATTGCACTTGATCATAGTACCTTAGAGATGTTCCAGTATCAATCTATTAATTAATAGATTTGGTATTGTGCTTACAAAACTTCTACTGCTATCCTGCCAGATTATAGAAATTTGTTATGAAAGGAAAAGGAGGGACATAGTTAAAATCTTACATACATCACAACAGCGGAAAACCTCATTTATGTCTGATTCCAAGCATGATTCATATCTGACAGCCAATCATGTAGTCATAGAGTATCAAAAGCAAGACTTAACCAGTTTCAGATAAATTTTAAAATACAAACTGTATAACCTTTTTTCCCACCCATCCCTCTGGTATTATTTTCAAAGAAGCTCCCTTCATTCATTACACATCAGTCTTGAGGGGGAAAATTATCTAAGTTCTATTTACCCCTGAAACTTATAATAAATTTAATTCTTATTTTTCATTAAAAAAAAATTCTACAGAATAGTGTCCAAAAACTCACTAAGCTATTTCAGAAGAGGCTAAATTCCTGGAATTATACAAAGTTCCAAGAGTTCTCCTCTATAATGTCAAAGTGACTAATCTTGAAATTCTTTAATATCCAAACCTCCAAAATCTACTAAGATTTATCAGTTCTCTAAACTTTGATTGTCTGACTATTTCTGTAATTCCAATGTGCCCAAGGCTGAAATAATGGGGAAAAAAAATCCTCCAGGGTTTCCCCCCCTCTTTTCTGACAACCTAATCTCCTCTTGAAAGCCTGAACTGGGAGTTAGTCCTGTTTACCCAGACAACTACTTTAAGTGTGGAACTTCTTAATCAAGATAACAGAATCTACAAAGAACAGAAACAGTAGGAAAGACAAAGATTTTTCACATTTTACGATGCAAAAACAGAACACAAAATGATGGGACAGAAAAACTATGCAAAAATATTTGGTTGTAATTGAGAGTTCCATCTTCAGGTCAATTGTGGGAAAAATTTGAATATTTATTTAACACAGTTTGAGAACACTATCTTTTAGTCACCTTTTTTACTCATGTGTGGAATACTCCAATAAAAATTCTTCTAAAGGGCTATCAATTTACCAACAGGCAATTTACCTTTGTTCTCATGCTAAAAGAAATTTTTTCCAAGGGAGAATACCATAGAGGAACCCATAATTCTTCTTTAACCCAGGGGAAAAAAACTAACCTTAGACCACCCCACTCCCTGGGGCAAACCCAATCTAACTCTATACTTCTCCAATCCCTAAGTCAAACCTAAATTTAAATCTGCCAGGAAAATAGAATGACTATGTAAACTTCCCCAATCCCTGGGGTGGGGCCAAACCTACACTGCCCTATCCCTGGGGTAAACTTAATCTAAACCTAAAGCACCCCTATCCCTAAGGAGAGCCAAATCTAACATAAACTTCCCCCAGATACCTGGGGAAAACCTAAAACTTCCAGGAAAAAAAAACAACTAAAAATCCTCTAGACCTCTTAGGGAAAGGTCCCTCACCTGGGAAGCATTAAAGTCTAAACCTAAACCTTCCCAATCTCTGGGGCAAAGTTTATACTCTAAACCACCCCCATCTTGGAGAAAAGCAATAACTGGATCCAAACCAAAAAAAAAAAAAACACTTCCCCAATCCCTGGAGCACTGAAGGAAAATGAGGCAAACAGGATTAAGTGACTTGTCCAGGGTCACACAGCTAGTAAGTGTCTGCAACCAGATTTGAACTCAGGAAGAAGAGTCTTACTGACTTCAGGTCTGCACTGTATCCATTGCACCACTTAGCTGTCTATTGGGATTATGTTACCCAAGATTAATTTGAGATTCAGCCTATGGGTGAAAATTGAGTACTAGGAATTGTGTTCTAGGAGCCCAGGGCAAAGAGATGGTCAAAACAGATGAAGAACATGCCAAAGGGAACAGAACATAAATCTAAGCTGCTTTCCACTTTGCCTTGACCAAGCCTGAGGGGAAAAGGGCTGAGGAAAGGTGGAGCCTTCTAAATAAGTCACAGAACAGATAAGAGATAATTGTTGCAAAGCATTGCTGGGCTAATTTCATGCCTCACTTTCTCGGGCTTTGAAAGCCAGAAGAATGAGTTTTAATCTTCTGCTGGTGTGTCCATGTAACCTCCTGCAGGCATATTTGGAGTGTCTAGTCTGATGTGTCATCCCTGAGGACCCATCAGGTTGTTCAGGTCAGAGGAACTTTGGCCCAATGGATCCCCCACTCTCTAAGATGCATTGATCTGTGTTCCTTTTAGCCTCTCTCTTTTCTCTTGTCTCAGGTCCTCAGTTCTACCCTTGGGTGTCTTCTGCTCCTTAGAGCCCAAACATCCTCCATTCTAAAGTCATCAGAGGCTCCCAAGGACCTGCTGAGGAGATTCCAGCTGGAAATCTTACTCTTTTGGAGAAAGCACAGGAGTTCTGCTCAGGTGATCTCCCAAATACCATGAAGGCTCCATGAGGCTCTATAACAGCCATTCTCAATCTGTGGGTTGCAACCCCTTTGGGAGTTGAATGACTCTTTCACAGGGGTCGCCTAAGTCCATCGGAAAACACATATTTCTTATGGTCTTAGGAACTGAGACACCCCTCCTCTATCCATCTCCAGGTGTGTCTGCCCACATGCATATACACCCACATACGAGTATTAAAGTGTCATGGCATTAGGAAAATTGAGAACCACTGTTCTAAAAGGACATTTGATTCCTTTAGGTAGCACAGAAAAATGGCAAGATTAAATCAAAGGTTGTTCTTATGTGCAAACTATAGATTGTATGACAGGCTATTCATCACTGTGCTGTGCAGAAAAAAAATGTCCAAAAATGAAACTGAAATTACATTGAAATGATTAAAAAGATGAAAGGAATGTAGAGAACAAAATCAGTGACCAAGGATGTTTAAAACTGGAGGCATTGTACAAAAAGAGAGTAAGGGTCTAATCTGTTATCAGAAGATGAGGGTTCAGATCCCACCTCTGGCTCTCCCTATTTGACCTCGGGCAAGCCATTTAATTCCCATGAACCTCATTTTTCTTATTTGTAAAATGGCCCTGGATGGCCTTTGAGGGCTCTTCTCACACTAGAGCTATGGTGCTGAGATCCCATGACACAACCCTGCTACTAAGTAGGTCACTTTACTTATTCTAGCCACTTGACTTCTCTGGTCCCCAACTTTTTCATCTATAAAATGGGATATTTGGATCAGACAATTCAATTTAGTAAACATTGACTGAGGAGGAGAGAGGCTGGAGCTGAACATGGAGATTTTGAGGTCACTTGCACAGAGAATTAAAGCTGTGGGAGCCAATGTGAAGTTGTGTGCAGAGAGAGAAGAGAAAAGAGCCTAGGACTGACCCTTAGGGAACACCCAGAGTTCAGGCCTGTCATTGAGACTATCCTTCCCTCAGTCCAGCTTCCCATTCAAACTTCTCTTTCTCTAAGCCAACACCATCTTGCTGGTCTCTTAGGTTTGTAACTGAGCAGGAACTTAAACTCCCCACTTTCCCTTATTCCATACAGCCAAGCAGCTGCCAGATTCTTTTAATTTTTACCTTTACTGTATCTTTGTCACCCTGTCCCTTCTCTGACCTCATAGCTACCCCCTTAGCTAAGCTTGTCATCACCTACTGCCTGGGATATTGCAACATCTTCCTTATTGTTCTCCCTGTCTCAAGCCAAACCCCTACCTCCCAGCCTGAGAAGTGCAATACATCTGCACCCTAGAAGGAGATGTCCACTTGAAAAAGTCAGGACATAGGCAATTACAATGGGGGAGAAGGAATCTGTGAGACCTAGAACCATAAAATTCTTTTATAGTGAGCAAGAACAACCAAATTCAGATGACAACATGGACTATATACTCACACTGGAGACAACAGAAGGAAATATGAATTGGTCTCAAGCACAAAAAAGCATTCTTGGAGAAACTCAAGAAAGATTTTAAAAACCAATTTAAAGAGGTAGGAGATAAATTTAAATCTACAGTGACCAAATTGGAAAAAAAAAATCTCACTGAAGAAAACAAATCCTTAAAAAGTAAAATTGGAGAACTAGGATGGGAGGCCCAAAATATAACTGGAAAAAATACCTCCCTAAAAATGAAAACTGAACATATGGAAAAGGAGCTTCAGAAACCAATTGAGGAAAATAATTCACTAAAAACTAAAATCAGTCAAATTGAAGCTAAGGACTCTATAATGCATCAAGAGTCAGTCAAACAAAACATAAAGATTGAAAAATTAGAAGAAAGTGCAAAATATCTCACTGGAAAAACTACTAACCTGGAAAACAGATCCAGGAGAGATAACCTAAGAATTATCAGCCTACCAGAAAGCCATGATGAAAAAGCAGCCTGGATGACATCTTCCAAGAGATTGTCAAAGAAAACTGTCCTGAGGTCCTAGAATCAGAAGGTAAAATAGTTATCAAAAGAATTCACCGATCTCCTCCTGAAAAAGATCCCAAATTGAAAACTCCAAGAAATATAGTAGCCAAATTCCAAGGTCAAGGAGAAACTGCTGCATGCAGCCAAAAAGAAACTACAGTCAGGATTACACAGGACTTAGCAGCTTGTACATTAAAAGATCTGAGGGATTGGAATTTGATATTTCGTAAAGCAAAAGAGCTAGGACTGCAACCAAGGATCAACTACCCAACAAAATTGAGCATAATCTTTCAGGCAAGGAGATGGTCGTTTAATGAAATAAAGGACTTCCAGACTTTCCTGATGAAAAAACCAGAGCTCAATGGAAAATTTGATCTCTACTTACAAGACCCAAGAAAGACATAAAAAGGTAAACAAGGAAAACACACATTCACACATACACATACAGGCACACATGGATGCATGCATACACATGCACATAACTTGGGACTCAATAAGAACAAACTGTTTACATCCCTATATGAGAAGCTGATACCTACCAATATTGAAATTTGTATAATTATTGCAACATTTAAAAGGGATGTACACAGAGGATGTAGTTATAAATGAACTAATCTGAAGATAAAAAACCCTATTAAGAGGAACAAAGAGATTGTAATGGGAGAAAAGGAAAGGATGATGAGGCAGAAAATGATAAATTATGCCACACAAAGAGACATAAAAACATACTAAAGTAGAGGGGAAGGAAGGAGGGAAATGAGCATCATATGAACATTATTCTCATTGGTTCTGATTCAAAGAGGGATCAATATGATCAGTTAAATTTAGGGTCCTAACATGAAAAGATACAAAAACTCATTATATAGAGGAAAAAGAGGGAGGGAGAGGAGCACTGTATGAAATTACTCCCATTGGTTTGGGTTCAAGGAGGGAATAACATACTCCATTAAGTAGAAAAATCTATTGTGGCCTACAGGCAATAGGAGGGGTAAAGGGGGGTACAAAAAGGGGGAGGGTGGTTAGAAGGGAAGGAAAGTAAGGGGAAACGGTAGGTAAAGAGGGGAGTACACAGGGAGGGAATACTGAAGGAGACAGTGGCCAAAAGGAAAACTCTTAAGGAGGGGGAGGGAAAAGGAAGATAGAAAAATATAAACAGAGGAGGGAATTGGAAGGAGGGAAAGTCACAGATAGTAATCATAACTACGAATGTGAATGGGATGATCTCTCCCATAAAACAGAGGCAGATAACAGAATGGATTAAAAACCACAATCCTACAATATGCTGTCTACAAGAAACACATTTGAAACAAGGGGATACACACAGGGTAAAGGTAAAAGGATGGAGTAGAATATATTATGCTTCAGCCAAAGTAAAAAAAAAAAAAAGCAGAGGTAGCAATCCTTATCTCAGATAAAGCAAAAGAAAAAAATAAATCTAATTAAAAGAGATAAGAAAAGAAACTACATCCTGCTAAAAGGCACCATCAAGAATGAAGCAATATCATTCCTTAACATATATGCACCAAGTGGTATAGCATCCAGATTCCTAGAGGAAAAGTCAAGGGAATTAGAGGAAGAAATAGATAGCAAAACTATACTACTGGGGGACCTCAGTCTCCTCCTTTTTGAAGTTGATAAATCCAACCTCAAAATAAACAAGAAAGAAGTTAAGGAGGCAAATAGAATTTTAGAGAGGCTAGACATGATAGATCTCTGGAGAAAACTGAATGGGGATAAAAAGGAATATACCTTCTTTTCAGCAGTACATGGCACATACACAAAAATTGACCATGTACTAGGGCATAAAACCCTGCAATTCAGTGCAGAAGGCAGAAATATTAAATGCATCCTTCTCAGATCATGATGCAATAAAAATCATATGCCATAAAGGGCTATGGAAAGATAGACAAAAAACTAATTGGAAGCTAAATAATTTAATCCTAAAGAATGAATGGATCAAGCAAAAAATTATAGAAACAATCGGTAACTTCATTTGAGAGAATGACAATAATGAGACATCATACCAAAACTTGTGGAATGCAGCAAAGGCAGTTCTTAGGGGAAGTTTTATATCCCTGAATGCATACATGAATAAATTAGAGAAAATGGAGGTCAATGAATTGGGCATGCAATTGAAAAAGCTAGAACAAGAACAAATTGAAAATTCCCAATTAAATACTAAATTAGAAATAATGAAAACCAAAGGAGAGATTAATAAAATTGAAATTGGGAAAACTATTGAACTAATAA
Organism: Pseudochirops corinnae; assembly: GCA_028646515.1. Lineage (NCBI taxonomy): Eukaryota > Metazoa > Chordata > Mammalia > Diprotodontia > Pseudocheiridae > Pseudochirops > Pseudochirops corinnae. Next base: position 6,732 of record JAQQSV010020816.1, read on the forward strand.
ATAAAACTAAGAGCTGGTTTTATGAAAAAAAACCAATAAATTGATACAATTTTAGTCAAAATGATAAAAAAAAAAGAAAGGAAAAAAAATCAAATTTCAAGTATCAAAAATGAAAAGGGTGAATCTACCTGCAATGAGGAGGAAATTAAAACAATAATTACATATTTTTTTTTGCCCAATTGTCCGCACATAAATTTGACAATCTTAGCGAAATGGATGAATATTTACAAAAATATATGTTGCCTAGATTAAATGAAGAGGAAGTAAATTATTTAAATAACCCCATCTCAGAAAAAGAGATTGAACAAGCCATCAGTGAACTCTGTAGGAAAAACTCTCCAGGACCAGCTGTATTTACTTAGAGAATTCTATCAAACATTTAAAGAACAATTTATTCCAATAGTCTACAAACTATTTGGGAAAATTTTGTATGTTTATTGTATATACTTTCTATGTGTAGCTATAGGCAATGTGGCACAGTGGAAGAGAGCTGGCCTTGAAACCAGGAAATCTTGGGTTCATGTCCTGTCTCTAACACATACTGCCTGGGGGATATTGGGCAAGTCACTGATGCACTCAGAGAAGTGGGCAGCACTCCAGTACTGTAAGCTTGAGGAAAGGGCCAGCCTCCAGTGGTAGAAAGTTTCCTTTCCCAGGCAGTTGCCAGAGCAATGAAAGCATGAGCTCAGTCCCGGATGCTATCCTTTCTGCAAACATGTTTCTGCATACTCATATGTGTACAAACTGTCTTCCCTTATAGTCTGTAAACATTTATTAGGTACTTCCATGTGCCAGGCACTGTGGTAAACACTGTGGATACAAAGACAAAAGGGAAAAACCATCCATAGTCCCAGGGAACTTGCAGAAGAACAGGGGAAGAGAACAAAGGAAAGAAAGCTGAAAGGGAGAGGATGGTACCCCCTTGCCCATGGTGGGGGTGTGGTGGAAAAATAAGAGAAGTCCAAAATGGGCTCAGGCTGGAGGGAACAGATGTCTGAGGAGATGTCTACCCAACCCCATTACCTTAAATGGAGGAGTTTATGACTCTACCCTACAGTCAGAGGGTCAGAGGGTACTAATGGGTTGGGAATACCAGGGCTGACTTGACCTTGCCAGATGATGAGATTTACCAGTGATGAGTCTACTGGAGGAATGATGGAGAATTCAAAGAAGTCCAAAGTGAGTTTCATTGTTGTTGAGTTCAGCCATGTCTGACTCTTTGTGATCCCATTTGGGGTTTTCTGGCAAAGATATGAGAACAGTTTGCTATTTCCTTCTGTAGCTTGTTTTTGCAGAAGAGGAAACTGAGGCAATCAGGGTTGAGTTACTTGCCCACAGCCACAACACTTGTAAGTTTTTGAGGCTGGATTTGTACTCAGGTCTTTCTGACTCCAGGCATGGAACTCTGCCCACTCTGCTACATAAATGTCCCCCATAATGAATGTAGCCCATAGGAAATGAGATGTGCAAATGATACCAGCCAAGTATCAAAGAGCCTGGAGAGTTTGAGTTAAAGGCCTGAGATTATTTGTCTTGAAAAAGAGAAGAATCAGGCTGCTGGGGGAGCATGATAGCTGTCCTTGAGTATCTGAGATTCTGTCATTTGGAAGGCAGATTCGATTTATTCTCCTTGACACCATGAGGCAAAAGTGGAGTTGGTAGAAGCAGCAGCATTGTGTGAGAGGGAGATAATAGTGGGTTAAAATGATAATAATTGCTACCTGGGCTCCAACCCCATCTCAGACACTTATTACCTGTGTCACCTTGGGTCACTTAACCTTCTTTTATCTGTCCCATATTCTCCATCTGTGCAATGTGGACAATAATAAATAGCACTGATCTCTCAGGGCTGTGAGGCTCAAATGAGATATTTTAAAGAGTGCTTAGCATAGCGCCTGGCCCAGAGAAGATGCTTTCCTTAATGGTTATTCCTTTGGTGTTGTCCCCCACACTTCAACCCTTCAGGCCAGGGCTGAATGGCCCCTTTGGAGGGACGTTGTCAGGGCCTTTTTAGCCCCTCTCAGATTGCCAAAATTTGAGACTCTGATTCTTGGATCTCATAGGCCATAATGCTCAGGGGCCTACATATTATGTCTCTTACAAACACAAGCAAGAACGGCAGCAGTGGGCATGGTGTTTCATATGGTAATGGGGCTGAGGAGCTGTGGTTTGTTGCATTGGACTATCTGGATTTCAGTGACTTCCCTATTTGTGTCTGTTTGGGGTTTTTCCCACAGATTTTACTGGGTGACAAGGACTTTCCGCCTGAGACTGCCCTCAACAAGGTTCTGGCCACTGAAAGATGTGACAATGAAATAATTGGTGTTGACTGTGACAAAATCATCTTCCTTGTGACTGGTTTGATCCAGAAAACTTAGACATGGTGTGAGGGTTTCCTTTTGCTTTCCTTAGCTATTTCCTGTCACACCTAACATGAGAGTGATGCTTACTTATTTGGGTTTTCTCTTCAAAACCCTAACCAATCACCTGTTATGTAGCCACAGACACCTCCAGAAACTTTTCTTCACTAAGTGGTTAAACCCCGAGTGGTGCACAAGACTTCCTTCTCAGCCATGAGCCCTCTTAGTCTATGCCTCATCTCTTCAAAAGCCAAATAATAGTAACCAGCAATTTATGTAATGCTGAGATACCTCATGCCTCTGATGCTGTAAGGCCACTACTGTCCTCTGCTGATGCCATCCCTTTGTCCTTTTTTTCTGCTTGCTGTGCCATCTCCACTCTCTGTTGATCATCATGCTGTCACTTCTGGGTATTTCTTACAAATCTCAGGGCCACTGCATTTCTCCCTCTTACCCTCCTTTGGGCTTCAATTCTTCCACCTCCTGCCTACCCCAGCTCTCATCTTCTGGAATGTAGTGAGTATCTTCCAAACTATAAGTAGCAGCACCCAACTAAGGAAGAGCCAAGCAATAGTCAGGCACAGTACCCGCAAGTTGAGATTCCTTTTGTTAGATCACAGGTGTCTGTGGTTGAATTGAAATACATTGTCCTGGGTCATTAGTTCTCGTAGGTCTAACCCTTTATAAGAATCCTGAGCTCTCCAAATCCACTCCCTGGGGTTCTATGGGAGAACTCCACTAATCAATGTGGAAGTTAGCACTTCCTGGCCTCCATCCTTCTGGCATGGGATGCAAAAGAACCTGAGTGAGAAGAAAAGATAAGAACTTCTACTTAGCAAAGTCATTACCTCTACATACCTGGCCTGCCCCAAGCATTTGGGCAGCAGCAGAAGCCCAAACCCAAAGCAAACCACCCCTGATTCTGATGCTGTGTTTTGGCTAATAAATAACTGCCCTGTGTTTACTTCCCTATGCCTTGAAATGAAATTACAAAAGGGCTCCTTGCAGGAGATGTTCCTGCTAAGAGTCCCTTCAGCAGCTGAATGTTTATTCTAAAGGTGGAGAGGGAGAAATTGGGTGTTCAGCTAAAGGGAAGAGGCATCTGGAAGCAGAATAACTCACAATTACACAGCCTTTGAATGCTGACCAGGTGAAATTCTGACTTGAGGTCTAGAAGGACAAACCCAGTGAGTTTTCTACTCTTCCACACTCCCTCTTCAAGAGAAGAGATCTGGTGGACTTTATCCACAGGGCTGTATTCCCTGATTCTTCCTTTCCATTTATTGCCTCCCCATCCTGACTCCTATTTGTCTGAAATGACCAATTGACTCTAGTTTTCCAAACAGCATCTTATTTACTTGATCTTGCTTGGCTTACACTGTTCCCTTTCGACTGACATTTATGGGCTGGGTAACTCTGGACAAGTCAGTGCTTATCAGTGCTGTAGGAAACTGTCCAAGGCTACGAATTGTGGAGAAGGTGCCCACTTAAATTTGTAGAGAGATTTCCTCTTCCAGGAGATTCGTAAACCTTTAAAATGCTGAGTCTTCTCACCTTCTCCACTACCTGTGAAGGAACATCTAGAGACATCACCATTCACAGAAAATGTCTTGAATTGGAACTGTGCTGAGTGAGGATCATCAAACAAAATGATCCCTTTCTTTATGTATGGCTTTCTTTTTTTTTTTTTAATTTTATTTTAGTTTGCATCATTCATTTCCACAAGATTTTGAGTTACATATTTTCTCCCCTTCTTTCCCCTACCCACCGCCCCAAAACAGCCATCCCAGTATGTCCTCCCTCCCCCAGTCTATTCTCTCC
>JAQQSV010020817.1:0-10912 GCA_028646515.1 Pseudochirops corinnae
ATTATTTTTTCAGTCCTATGAAAAATAGATTGAAGAAGGGTAGAGGTGAGATTAGAAGCAGAGATATAATGTAGGGACTATTTCTATGGCCCAAATTAGAAGTTATGAGGGGTTTCAGTAGAACGGTGTATCAGAGGAAGAAATGCTATGAAGGTAAAATTGAGAAGACTTTACAATTGAATAGCTAAAGGCAGTTAAGAAAGAGGGAAGAATCAATCAGAATTCTGAGGTTATGATTTTATGTGACAGAAAGGATGTCCATGTGCTCAAGAAACATCAGCTATTTGGAGGAGTAGCTTTGGAAGAGAGGTATAATGTTGAAATCTGCCCACAATTGTGATAGATTATTGTTTCATAAAGTTGTTGAAACCCTCCCTGTTAACCTTTGACCTTGATGTTTGAATGTAGTTCCTCCTTCATTGCCAGTAGGCTACATCTGAATCCCAAAGTACTTTTTGGATGGGAATATTGTAAGTATACCTGTGAGCCTACAGAGAGAAGAGACATTTTGATTTTTGAAGAAAAACTCTAGATTAGGAGTCAGGATACTTGAGTTTATATTCTCACCTACTGTCTGTGTGGCCTTCTGTGAGTCATTCAATAGCTTTGAGCTTTAATTTGCTTTCCCAGAAAATGGAAATGAGAGATGATATATTATAATACATCAAAATGGAATCTTAGGGTCAGGCAGGCATGGTTTCAGGTTCTGCCTGTGGCACATATTGGCTATGTGCTCCTGGGCAAGTCATTTAACTTCTCAAGGCCTCAGGCTACCTAATAAGGGTATAAATTTCAGTGTGGGTGATAATCTGTATTAGTGGATGATATTTCCTAACAAGGATCTCCCTATATGAATGAAATGACTCTTTGGTTCCCAAACGCTACCATCCTTAAATGAAAAAAAAATATCTACCCCATGTGTCACATGAATATGTGTGAGCAGAATATTTTGCAAATGTAACTGTTAAATAAAAGTTAATTATTAGTAGTATCATAATCAGTGTCTGCTCATAGCTCTTGTTATTTTGACCTCTGTAATTATACTCATCCATATGACTCATACGCTAGAAGACAGGTTTTGTTTTTTTTCCATAGAAGATGATGTTAGAGTTTGAAGGGTCTTAAAGATTCTTGGTATAATAATTTGGTCAGGGTTTTACAGTTAACAAGTAGTAGAGGGAGTGCTGGAGAATATGTCTTCTGATTCTTAGTCTATCATTCTTTTCACTTTCCCACACTGCATGTCTCTTACTTGGTTGGTTAAGGGTGTGTGTTTGGAAGAGACAGTGTAGAAGCAAGTGAAGGATGAAATTAACTTAACTAAGACATTTTCCATATAACTTTCTGCTCCATAATCTTTACATCAACTGTCAAATCAAAATCATGGTATACTTAAATAAATGAAATGTCTTTAGAAACAAATGTGATGAATGAGAGCATTTTTCTAAAATTTTAATAACTTTCAGAGCAATTAGGTCACCTATTTTTTATTTCCTTTAAAAGTTTTAGAGATTACAAAAACTCGACACAGTGAGGAAATTCTAACTTTTGCAGACTTAAAATAAACATCTTGAGATAGCATCTTATCTCCATCAATTAAACCTCTGTCAAATATTGAGACTGATGTACAACAATCAGTGAAGTCATTTAAAAATTGATTTTGAGACAATTATGGTTTCCTCATTAAGAAAAAGTCTTTGCTTCTAAGTCTCCTACTCAAATACATGCCAAGTTGGTACTGATAATAAGATAAAATTGTGTGACTAATAATATTTTTTTCTTTTTTCTCCAATGACCTGTAATTCCTTGAAACAACTTAATCAGACATTGACTTCCTTAAACAAAGGAAGAATGTAAAGGTTAAAATAGTCTATGGCACAGATTCAAATATTGATATCTCCTTGGAAAGAAGTGAGAACTGAAACTATCTCACAGACAAAATTATATAAAAATAAAGAGGCTAAAACATTTTAATAACTACTCTCACACCTAAGTCTGTTGGCCTGAAAGTCTTGTAGTTTTTGGAGCTATTTTACTGCATGTGATCTCTGTGAACTTGAAAGCAAAACTGATTTCTTCTAAATAGATGTCAAAAGAGTATTTTCAAAGTCTGAAGAAAAAAAATTCTGTGTTGGATGCCTTTCATTGGCCTTCCACATTTACTTTCAGGCTGTAGGGACAGACAAGACATTTCCATTTAATTAGTCACCCCTTTCAAAAAACAGAACTCTATTTGCTTGAACAATAGCTCCATGTTCAGGCTGCTAGTTGGTAATGATGAAGATGTACCTCACGTGAGGGAATGTGTCTTTGGTTTTAAGGATCACCTGGCACAAAGTGACATCTCCTTATATCTTCCGCTGTTTTTAAGGACACAAGGACTTCTTTCTAGTACTCATGAAAAATTTAAATAAGGCAGAATCCAACTTTACAATCAAAATAGGAATCATTCATGAAATGGTGCTAGGTTTGATGTGCCTACCGAATACAGATGTGCACAGCCATACAAGGAATCAATGAATGACTATAAGCACATGTGGCCCCTGAAAGGGATTGTTACGTGTCCAGTAATACTATTTTCCATATATTCCAGATAGTCATGCCTGAATTGTTGATCACACTGTAATGGTAAATGAACAAATAAGCAGTTTCCCAGGGTGTCAGTTTACATCAACACAGCTGAAAGCTGGAAGTATATTATATGTTCAATATGCCTGATTTCAGATTTTTCAGGGGGATTTCAGGAGCAGTTTATGCTCTCTCTTTTACAGATGCATAACTGGAGACTTAGAGGACTTTATGCCTTTCTTGTGGTCAGATGGTATTCATATAATAGAGTCCTGTGGTATCTGTAAACTTGGATTTAAAATTACAGGTAAGTCTAATACTTGAAAGGTTTTAATAGACATGCTCATCTTCTCATTAAGAAACAAGTAGAGAGGATGTTGAATGGATTGTTGAAAACTAACTTGGGAGTCAGCAAAGCCTGTGCACAAATTTGCATATACTGGCCGTGTGACCAGGGGTAAATCATTTACTGTATCAGAACATAGTAAATTCTCTAAGATTCTAAATTGTAGAGATTTAGATTTAAGTGTGGAAGTTATTCCTTATACAAATGAAAAGACTTATGGACTATAAGATAAAGAATTCACAAAGAGCTGTTAATCAATATAATCTTCAGAATAAATAAAAATTCAAGTTGGGAAGGAAGGGACTTTAAATGTCATATAGCCTACTCACTCATTTCTCTCTCTCTCTCTCTCTCTCTCTCTCTCTCTCTCACACACACAGACACACAGACACACAGACACACACACACACACACACACACACGGAATCTAAGACTCAGACTTGAAGTGATTTACCTAAGAAACACAAATGTAAAGGGGTACCACAAGTTTCAGAAAGCAGATCTAATTTCCAGTCTAGTTTTATCTCCACTATGCTATACTTAATAATGCCTCAACTTGTTATACTGCATTATACTCCCTGCCCCCCCCCCCGCTTTTTGGTGGGAATACTATTATTCTGCCTTGCTGATGTATTTTGTTTTTATATGAAAACATGTAAGATTGCCCCTACTTCAAGTGAGTTTTCTTGTAACAAAGTGTATCAGCTAAGTTGAGCTAATAATACAGTGACCTCATTTGCATGCAGCATTTCACAACTATAACACCTACTCTCCTTTCTATTAAAAAACAACAACAACAAAACAACTTATTTTCTCTCCCTTTCACCTTCCCTCACCCTATCTTGGGAAAAATTAAAAGAAAAAAAATGAATTTCTTATAACCAATATGCATAACAAGGCAAATCGAATTTCCTCAATACTGACAAATATATGTGTCTGCATGTGCTTCTATACATTGAGATGCACATGCCTAGGTAACTATACATATATTTTGCATTCTGCATCCTATTTCCATCCATCACCCCTCTGAAATCAATAGCATGTTTCATCATCAGTCCTCTGACTTTTCAAAGCACAGTCATATTCACCTATGACACAGGTAAAAGTTTGCTCAGGATCAGAAGAGTAAGTCATGAGATAACCAGTATTAACACTCTGCTATCCTGCCCACAAGTCCATCGTATCTCTCCTAGACAAGGAATTCCATCTTTATAATTGGGGCTTACAAGAGAGTATTTAGAAAACCTTTATCAATAGATCCTCATTTTTTTTTTCCTGGAAATACATTTTGCTATCCACCTTTAATGAGAAAACCTATGAACAACATAGGGAAACTGGAAGCTTTGAACACTGCCCTTATGAATACTTCACTCAAGTTGTACTGGATTTATCAAGACTGAGTGAAAAGTAAATTAGATTTAAGGAAATGCTTCATTGTGTTTTGTTCCTGATCTGCTGAATTAAGAAAACTCTTTACACCAACTTTATCAGACCAAGAGCTTGGACTCTTGTAAATTATTTTAGGGGAAATGAAAGTTACTGCTGTCATCACACAGAATGATTTCTGACTTTAGAAAGAAAATATAATTAACTGACTTGAAATACAATCACTTTAAATGAATCAAGCAAAGACAGACATTAATTCAGAAGGGAAAAATCAATCAAGAGCAAACTGAGTTAAATACAATAGAATCATTAATATCCATTTCACAGAATGGAATATGCCATTAGTTCTAGCCAGGAGGCAACATTCCGAAATGACTCCCTTCCTGCCACTGCTATTGCATAGATGAATGTGGTACATTCAATGTGTTTTCCAACAACTTAATTTGCTTTTCATTAGGGAATATATAGATAACAATAATGGATTGCTGCTTAAATAGAAAATAAGAGACTTGGTTGGGTGAAAATCAATTTTTGAGAATACTTAACCTTGAGATAAGACTTTCATTTCTAAAGGTAGAATTTAGTTGATTTGTTCTCCATTTCTGTGTACCAAATTCAATATATTCCAAAGCAAGTTCATCACTCTAGTCAAATTGGAAGAGAAGGCATCTTTCCACCTCATTCACTTCTCCCCACCACCTTCCATGCCCCTTTGCCTAACAACCATGTATGGCATTTTAATATCTAGTTGCTGTCAGCAACCAGATGAAAGAAGTAATATTGGACGTTTAGGATGAGTAGACAAGGGCCTAACAGTGATTTTTTTCTTCCTTTCCAGAGGTAGAACTAGACAGACATGTACCACCAGAGTTATTCAGCTTTCTAGGGTTCTTTTTCTGTAAAACGGTACTGGTACTGTTTTTTTAATTTGGCTTTTGTTTTATTATGATCGTTTCATTTAATATAGTTTTGATTGTTTTGCTACATATAACTAAAAATTTTGTCAGGAAGCAAATTCTGCCCCTTTCTAGAAGGAAAAGCTTTAAGGAAGATTTTCTTTATATTATAAAGAGTATACAACTTGGACTCCACATTCTGACTTGGTGGTTAAGGATTATCTAGAAATATGTTTTGATAGGCTATTTTCATATGAGTCATAGATAAATTCTCTAGGACAAATTGGATGGAACCATGGTTTTCTTTCTGTCTTCCCCTCAGACCATGTCTCGAATTTACTTATATTATTGTAATCCCCAGATCTTGTCCTTGTGAGAATGTCCAACCTGTTCTTACCCTCATGAACCTTTTAAAATATAAAGTTCTTGAGCGAAGATTTGCCATTTTTTTCTCTTTGAGTTCTTGATGCTTAGAACAGTGCCTGGTACATAAGTAAGCATGTAACGATAAATTCATTTTTATTGATTATATACCTAAAGCATATTAAGGTCTATGTAAAGTGGGGAGAGGGAGGTAAACATGGTTTCTATTCTCAAAACTTTGCGGTCTTAAAGGGGAAATAATATTTGAACACATAAACTACAGAATTCAAGGCAATAATGAAAGACATGTCAAAATTAAATATTTAATAAGTATCTAAAGAAAGCCAGCATCAGGAAACATTACAAGAATCTAGAAGAGTGAGAGATCACTTCAAGTTTGAGTTGATAAAAGGACTCTTTCCATTTTTTTTAATGATCCAGCACTGCAGTTTATAACACCACTGTTACTGTGTTTTATTTTATTTTTAATCTTCCCAGGATGCAGAAAAGGAAGATGTTTATTCTTCCTTTGACCTTATAAAAGCACATCACTAGAAATTGTTCTCTTTGGGGGGGGGGAATGGGTCTATTCATTAGTAAGAGTTTGTTGGACACTGTACTTAACCTTAATTTAGGTAATTTCATTGTCCCTCAGTTTCAATTCTTGATTATGGAACTAGTTTTCGTGTGTGTGTGTGTGTGTGTGTGTGTGTGTGTTTTAATAACTACAATAGATCTATGAAGAAAATAAGCATTCCATCAAGGCATCCAACAGTGGAGGTACTAGATCTACACAGTCCAAATATTGTTTTTATCTATTCTGAATCCTGAGCATGCCTTTGTGATGGGGTCAAGAAAGCAGATTAACACAGATGTAGGTATGTTGCTTCTTATGGAACATTTGTTCACATTAAAAAAGTTGTGAATGGTTTTGCTTTTAGGGGCAACATTGAGACAATTCAGCTCATAAAAATTAATTCTTCTTTAGCTCTGCTTCATAGATGAGGTCCAAATTAGAGACTATGCATATACAAACACATACTTACAAGGGAAATGATTATTTTGGTAAATGCCCTTAACAACAACAATAAAAAGAAAACAATTTTAACCATTTCTAAACATGGGAAAACATGTACCTTTAAGCTGACTGAAAAAAAAGCATTTCTTTACTAGTTATTAACTGACAGCTTGCTTTTTTTTAAAGCTACAGACTCATCTCTTATATACTTAAAAAAAAGGTTTAAAAAAAAAAAAGAACCTAAGCACATAAATAAGAAAAGAATACTGAATGAACCCCATAGCCTGGAGCATTCATTCTGAGTAGAAGAAAAATAAATAGCACGGACTCTAGGAGCATCAAAGACTTCTTTTTTTTTTTTCTTTAAATCCCCTTATCTTTCAGTGCAATGATGGTTTTATCTGCACCTTCAAAATTCTACTCTCCAATCATGGGCATCTGGGAGTTTACAGAGCATTATTTCTGGCTCAGTGTAGAGCTGCGGCTGAATGCATTGAACTGTGGCTGTTGTTTTCCTTCAGAGACCAAAGCTATGCTTTTGTTTTTGAATGGATCTTTTTGTCTTTTGGAGGGTCATCATTATGGACAGGACTGAGGACAAGAGCTCCATCTTCTGGGACAATTCTCTACCATTGATATATTTGTATTCAGATGTTTTAAAACTCCAGCCTGGTCTGGTTATAACATGAACTGAGTTAGGTGTTTTTTCTGAAAATCCTTTTTGTCTCATAATCTATCAGCAGTACAAAAAGTCCAGTTTATATTGGATATGCAGAGAAATCTTGCAGCTGCTTCTATAGGCCATGCTGTGTGTGTGAGTGTGTGCACACACACATGTACGTATATACACACATACATACACATATATGTGGATATGTATATCTATATTTATGCATTTATATATAGATGCAAACATAATTACATATACATATATATTTATGTGTGTATGCCTAATTAAATTCAATTCCTCACAAAATAGCAACATTTTTTTAATAGAGACTTGGAACCCAACTTTCTACTCTTGTGAAAACACAATACCTATTCTTTTTTTAATTGATGTAAGCATTTAGAGATAGAAATTTTCCCGTAAGTACTGTTTTGATTACATATCACAAATTTTGGCATGTTGTTTAATTATTTTCATTAAATTGAATGAAATTATTGTTACTACAAATTGTTCTTTGACCTCACTGGTTTTAAAGAGTTTATTATTTAGTTTCCAATTTTTTTTTTTATTAACGCTTCCACAGTCCCTTATTGAATGTAATTTTTATTTCATCATGGTCTGAAAATGGTGTATTGGGTGATACTGCTTTTCTGCATTTGTGAAGTTTTTATACCTCAATACTTGGTCAATTTTAGTGAAGGAGGAATGGCTAAATGAGAAAATGGTGTAAGCCTTTCTATTACCATCGAATACTTCCCAAATGTCCATCAACTACAACTTTTTACAAATTCTGTTACACTCTTTAACTTCCTATTTATTTTATCTATAATTATTTATCTATAAATATCTATACTTATCTATGTTGATTAGGGTTAAATTGGCTACCCATTGGTATAGTTCTACTGTCTATTTCATACTCTAATTCATTTAACTTTTCCTTCAAGAGTTTGCTATACCATTTGGTACAGAAACATTCAGTATTGAGAGGAATTCATTGTCTACAGTACCTGTTAGAAAAAAAAGTATAGATTCCATGATTGTCCCTTTTATTTATGTCAATTTTTTTCTTTTTCTTTATCTAAATTCATGATTGCTAAGCTTGTCTTCTTTGCTTCAGTGGAAGCATAAGAAATTCTACTTCAGCCCTTTTTATTAACTTTATGTTTGTCTTTATGTTTCAAGTGCATCTTGTAAAAAAAATTGTATTCTGACTTCTAATACATTTTGTTGTTTCCATTGTATTATTTCATCCAACTCATTTTCTCAGTTATTATTACTAATTGTGTATCTCAATATATTGATTTTTTTTATCCTGTTCTGTCCTCAAAAATCTGTTTGCTTCTGACTACTGTCTTCCTTAAACATTTTGTTGTTCAGTTGATTCATTTGTGTCTGACACTGTGACATCATCTGGGATTTCTCAGCAAAGACATTTCAGTGGTTTGGCTTTTTATTCTCCAGCTCATTTTATAGGTGATGAAACTAAGGAAAATAGGGTTAAGTTACTTGTCCAGGGTCACACAACTAGTAAGTGGTGGAGGATTTGAACTAAGTTCTTCCCAACTCCAGGGTCAATGGTCCCTCCACTGTGCTGTCTCACTGCCCTGACTTAAGCTACCTTCTCTCTTATGCTCCTTTCTAATGAAATTGAGATAAAAACATTTTTCACTTCCTCTCATTTTTCATTGTATAAACTCTTCCATGTGCTATATATATATATATAATTTCCCTTATCTGTGGATACTTTAAATACCTATTTTACCCTCTGGTTTTAGGATATCAGGACAGTTTTCCTAGAAACTTTCTTTAAAGAAGTTGTTCAGGTTCTACTGTTTATTATGCCTTTTAGATAGTCCAAAGAGTCTGATATTGTGTTTCCTGTATCTTTTTTCTAGGTCAGCTGTTTTTCCAATGAGGTATTTTACATTTTCTTCCATTTTTTCAGTCTTTTGCATTTGTTGGATTGATTCTTGATGTCTCATAGAGTAATTAGCTTTCATTTGCCCACTTTTAATCTCTAAGTGTCTTTTTCCTCAATTAGCTTTTGTATTTTCTTTTCCACTTGGCCAATTGTAATCTTTAAATAGTTGTTTTGTTCAGCAGATTTTTGTATTACCTTTACCATTTGGCATTCTACTTTGTAAGCAGCTTTCCAAGCTGTTGACTCTTTTTTTCATGATTTTCTTGCATCACTCTCATTTCTTTCTTATTATTTCTTCACTTCTCTTATATGATTTTTAAATAATTTTTTTTGAGGGGGTGGAGTGAGGTGGGGGGAGGTCTTCCATGAGTTCTTCCTGGGCTTGAGAGCACTTTGTATGTTCCCTTGGCATTTTGCCTATAGGTGTTTTGATATAGTTGTCCTCTTCTGCGTTTTTGTCTTGGTCTTCCCTGTCACCATAATAACTTCCTGCGGTCAGATTCTTTTTTTTTGTTTTGTTTTGTTTTTGGCTGAACTTTTATTATTATTATTATTTTGGTCTTTTTCCTTTCTTTTAAGTTCGAGCTCTGCACCTGAGGTGGAAGGGGAACTATCTTAGGTTTCTTGTGCTAGTGGCTGCAGCCTCTATCTATTTACCTGGTGCTGTGCTGATGTTGGCCTGAGCTCCCCCTCACCACTGCCCCTCCCCCCCACCCCAGGTACAATCATACCTAGCACTGTGCTGGGAAAGTGGGAGTGCAAGTGGCACTGCTGGAGGTCTATGACTTACTTGGTTCTGAGCTGGGGTCTTAGTGGTAGTTTCTGGCTTATGTTGAGGCCTAGTCCAGTGTATTTGCATTTCCCCTGGGTTGTGCTGGAGTACTTGGAGTTCTGGTCACTGGAGAATGCTTATTTGTCCTGGGCTATGCTGAAGTACCTGGCAGTTCTCAGAGCTGGAGATTGTTCACTTCCCCTAGCCATGCTAAGACAACTGGGGGGTCCTGGAGTTAGCATCTGCCTGCTCCACAATAGTAGTATTCAGGATCTCCCACTGTTTTGCTGAGGTAGGACTTGTTGCTGCTTTACTAGGATGCTTCCTATCCTGGAATGCACTCCCCTTTTATCAAAGGAAATGGTGCTTTCTTGAAGATCTTCCACATTCCTTGGGCTAAAAGATTGTTTCATCCAATATTTTTGCTGCTTCTACTGCTCCAGGATTTACTTTGGGATGTTATTTTATGATTGTTTGGAGATGAATGTGGGAGAGTTACAACAAATTACTGCTTATTCCACCATCTTGGCTCCTGAAAGTCCCCATTATTTCTTTATGAAAGATTTGTGACTGAAGGTAAACAACTCTTTTGTATGCTTTGGTATATTTATCCCCAGATGCTTTGATAATCTGTGGTTATTTGGAAACATCTCTATTCTTGCTTTTTGGATTTTGTAAATTATTATGGAAAAATGTCATTGCATTTTGAAGTTTTACTTTGTAGCCAGCAACATTGCATGAATTATCAATTGTTTTCATTGATTCTTTTTTTTTTTTTCATTTCAGACGGTCTTTTAATAGGCTTCGTAAAGCCAAAGAAAACTGTATACAAGAATTCCTTAACCACTTCAAATACAATATCAATGGAATATGCATACTTCTTCCAGTAAAAAAAGGACAATATAAATAAACATTTTCAAGAACCTCTTTTATGGAAAGTTTGCAAGTCTATTTCTGGGTAATTTACAGTATACA
>JAQQSV010020818.1:0-10911 GCA_028646515.1 Pseudochirops corinnae
CAGCATCAAATATAAAATCCTCTGCTTGGCATTCAAAGCCCTTTGTAACATGGCCCCTTCCTATCTCTTTAGTGTTCTTATGCTTTACACTCTTCTCCTACCTTCATACTCTGTAACCCAGTGACCCTGGCCTCCTTGCTATTCCACGTTCAACTCTGGGCATTGTCCCTGCTTATCCCTGCTTGTCCCCCATACCATGAAAGTTCGCTCCTTCATTTCTGCCTCCTGGCTTCCATGGCTTCCTTCAAGTTGCAATTAAAATCCTACCTCCTATGAGAACTCTTCCCTGATCCCTCTTAATGTTAGTTCCTTTTCTCTATTGATAATCTGCAGTTTATACAGTTGTTTTCATGCTGTTTCCCCATTAGACTGAGATCCATGAGCAGAAGGACTACTTTTTTTCATCTTTGTATCCCTAGCACTTAGCACAGTACCTGGCACCTAGTAGGTGCTTAGTAAATGTTTATTGACTGTCCTATAGATGACAACTAAATGTACCTCCTCAGCTCATTCCCTTGAATCTCATGGTCAACAGACATTCTGCTAACCTACCAGGCTGGCTTTGGGGAAACCACAGGAGCTCTTCTACCTACCCAAAGCCCACTCACTCTCTCTGCCCAGTTGAAAATTACCCTTGTGGACAACCTCCTTTCTCCCGCCTCTCCAACCCACATGTGCTTTTTCATAATCACTGGCATCTGTTGGTTTAGCCTTGTGGAAGGCCTGGCACAGGCTTTCTGTAAAGTACAGCCTACCCCTGAGAGCTACATAATAACATCAGAAGTGCAGCCAGAAGTCAATAATTGGTTAATATTCGGTCCAATTTGGAGAGGTGGTTTGCTATCCAGCTGATCAAAGAAAAATGGGTCCTTGGCTTTTTTTAAAGGTGAATGGCTCAGACCTGAGGGGCTCTACACTCACCCCTTTTATTAAACTGCATCTTGGACAGCCTACCTCAAGTAGCCCCCAGAGATGGATTTGGAAGGGGTATATAAAAAAAGCAAGAGGCTGTGTGGTTTAATGGATAACAGGGAGGCCTTGGAGTAGAAAGCTTGGCTGCAAGTCGTGTGTGTGACACATACTAGCTACATGACACTGGACAAGTCCCATAAGCCCTCAGTGCCCCCAAGCAACTCTCTGAAACTATTACAGATCAATTGCAGAGGACTTCATCATCAGCATGTCTGCACCCCCAAAAAATGTTAATGTAGGTTTAGGAATACCGATATGATCTTCTGCTGCTAAATCAATCATGGCTTAGCAATATAGCCAACGTGGTCTTTTCCCATCCCAGCAACTAGACCCTCAATGGGGCTTTTGTGCCCTCATTAAGGATAGCTCTGCTACAGTGTTCCTGCTACTCCTGATTTGGATACCAAGTATACCTTACTTTTCTAGAAGCAGAACTGAAATTAGTATTGGGCAACTGAGTCTGTGCCCAGGAGCTCACATCCTAGTGGAGGTATGACTCTTTCACTTGCCATGAAGATTTCCTTTACCCAACTCCAGTATCCACTTGACCTGGAGACCTGGGACACTTGGGATAACCAAAGTCACACTCAATACAGGGTCAACTAGGAGGTCAGAGAAATGGTGGCTTAGCCTTGGCCATACTTGCAGCCATTGTCTTGCAGGCCCTACCCCCTTCCAGTAGTAAATTCAGACCTAATCCTCTTTTCTTCCACCTTGCCTTTCTCCTATACTCTCTGAGAAGCCGCCTCTGTTGTACAATGAAAAGATCATTAGACTATAAGCATTGGAAGATGTATAATGGCTCTGCCGCTTACTATCTCTAGGACCTGAGAAGTCACTTCCTCTGCCTCGATGCCAGTTTTCTCATCTGTAAAATGAGAGCTTAGCCTCTATGGCCTCTCAGATCTCTTCTGGCTTTAAATCTTCTTTTCCCAGGATCCTATGACTCTCCAAGCTTCCTTCCAACTCTTAATCTGTGGCCCTAGTTGTCTTCCTCTCAGATTCTTTTCATTTTCTGGTTCTTACCAAATCCTAGCTTTTTCCAAAAGATATCACATCTCTTGGCTGCTCCTCCCTTCAACCCATCTGACACCCTGGACCAGGATGAAGATTTGGCAAATCCACATTCCCCATCACTACTTCACATCCTCTCACTGCTGCTGTCCCTTGGCAACCACTTTTCTACCTTTGAAGTTCTCTCCATGCTGTCCAGATCATTACTGGTGATATCCATGGCCCTGCAGGTCCTGGGCCCCTCTTCCTCAAGAGTTTTAGTACCTGGCTTATAGTCTTTTTTCCATCCCCAGTCCTGTTCCCTCTGAGTTTCTCAGTACCCTTAACTTCCATGGTTTCTGTCTGCCATCTACCTCAACCATGCACAGGAGTGGACCAGGACTTCTTAACCTTTTTTGTTTCATGAATCTCTTTGACAGACTGGTGAAATCTGTGTACCTTTTCTCAGAATAATGCTCTAAAATGCATAAAATAAAAGACATGGGATTACAAAGAAAATCAATTATATCAAAATACAATTGTCGGCATATTTTTAAAAAACTTGTTCATGGATCACAGGTTGACCTTACACCTACCTCTTCCACCCTATGTCTACTAAACACCTTCCATCCCAAGCTCGTCTGAATTTATTCCAGGTGTTCAAATTCCTGCTTACAGCTCTGGCAGTCGTGACAGAACCTGAGTTCCAGGCCCAGATCTAACACTGGTTCACCATATGGCCCTGGGCCAGCCATATAGCTTCCCTGAGCCTCAGTTTACTCATGTAAAATTGGGCTACTACTCTTTGTGCTACCTGCCTTATAGGATGAAGAGCAAATACATAAGACGATATGAAAATTCTTTGAAAAGTATAAAAGATTATCCAGATATAAATGAATATTTTTCTATTATTATTGAAAACAAGACCTGTGTTGTAGTAGGTGGTTCCTCTATGTATCATGTCTACAAGTGAGCTCTCTGGTGTGCCTGGATTTGAAGGGCACTAGTGACTAAGAAGAGAGTCTTGGGCAGTTGAGGCCCAGGACAGCAGGAGTTAGGATAAGAAATTGGACTGTTGCCACAGGATTCTAGATCAAATTGCCACTAAGAAGGTCCCTGGGCCCTTCTTACACTTCGGTTTTAATGATCCTGAGAAAAAGTAGAAACGTCAAGCAACAAGTAGGCCTTAGGAAGAGTCTGACATTAAAGATATCACCAAATCAGAGAATCCCATAGCCAGAAAGGATTAAAGAGATCCTCTCCACCAACTCATCCCTGAAGAAGAATGTCCTCTGTAAAGGACTCACCAAGTGATCATCTAACTTTTCCTTGGACCTATTACCTCCTGAGACAACTCATTCTACCTTTCAGTAGCTCTCAATTTTAGGAAGCTTTCCCCCTATATCAACCCCAAATCTACCTCTTTGTAACTTCCACCCATAGTTCTTGAGTCATTTGATGGTTTTAAATATTGACAAATTCTGTCCATTGATTTGTAAAGGCTCAATTGAAGCTGATACTGCTAAGCGTCAGGGGTGATGCAAGACCTTGACAGCAGGAATACTTCTCAGCTCAAAGGATCTAGAGGTAGAAGAGGCCTTAGAGCATCTAGCCCAATCATCCTATCTTACAGAAGAGAAAATGGAGGACCTGGAAGGAAAAAGAGCTTTCCCCAAGTCACATAGGTGGTGCTAAAGTCATCATGGAAACCCAGTGCTCATTCTACTCCACCACATCTCATAAGCCCCATTGGTATGACCTTGTGCAGCCAGGTACACTAAAGGCAGCCAAGTGGTGCAGTGGGGAGAATGGCAGACTTGGAGGCAACAGTATCTGAGTCTGCATCCAGCACCAGATCCTTAACTGGCAGTCAGTTAACCTCTCTCAGCCTTAGTTTCCTCATCTGTATGACAAGAATAAGAATAGCATCTACCTCACAAGCTTGGATTATCTCATCAAGTGAGATTACATAGAGAATGCACATTGAAAACCATAAAGCTATATAAACACTCGCTATTAGCTACAAGGAAACCCTGGTAGGATATGCCAGCTGTTTGCCCCAGAACACCCAAGTATGCTAGTGTTTGAGTTCAGCACAAAGTATCTCCTCCCTGCATATGTGCCTGAAAGCTAAAGAGCCTCTTCCAGCTCAGCCCCACCCCTCCAATCAGCCTGCTTTGCCTAGCCCAAACTTAGGACCCCTTCAGCCAGGAGGCCCTTTCTCCTCCCTGCTTTTGGTTGTTCCTTTTCTGCAAGACCACACCTAGGGCAAGTGAACTAAATTTTATCTCAGGGCATTGAAATTTAGAGGGTGTAAATTTTTTTATAATGATTTTAAAAGCTTGCGCAGTTTGGAAGTTTGTTTCAATGAAATGTACGTGTTTATAGCACTTTACTCATTCATCTTTTTGATCTCTCAAATAGAGCTTTGTGTTAAGACTTTTTAAGACTCTATTTCCTGACTTGAGGTACTACTTTTTTGCCTCTTAATCATTCTCAGTCTCTGACACAGTCTAGCCCCTACCCTAACTGTACAGTGATAGGACACATTAATGAGCCAGCTGTCCCTTGGATCTCTTCGCAGTAGCAGGGCCCGTGAAGCAAACTCGAGAAATCTTCCATGTTCATCTAAAGACCCTCAACTTCCCTCCTTATTCTGAGTCTTCACAACACTCAGTCTATTAAAAATTTAGTTAAACTGCTTATCTGGTATCTGGTTGACACAAACTCCATTTGTAGATATTTTTACCTAATTCACTCAATCATTGGCCTATTGTTTTTTGTAATTAACAAAATAATCTTTCATTTACTTGCACATTCCAAGTCAAAAGGGGATGCTGTCAGTCAGCCAATGGTGCTTCCTGCCAAGGACCATTTCTTTCCTATCCTTGGGGACTAGACAGTGAGCCATCTGGTGCCCATTGAGGGTCCATGAGTCATTGTACCTGTGTGTGTAGGTCTTCAGCATGCCTCTGGTCAATGTTTCCTTTGCTTAATTGAATCTTGGAAATAAAAATGACATCTTGAAAAATAACACTGAATTCAGGCTGCATCTCTTGAGAGAACAAGTCTACCTTCCTTAGTAAATTCCTTGGCTTGCATTTCAGTGAAAGTATATCACCCCTCATGTTATGTGCTCAATTATATGTGAATCACAGCTGTGCCCCTTTGGAGCCGTCAAAAAAACACTTTCTTAAGTAAATGTATTTGTTCTGTAAATATAAAGTTATGATTGAGTCACCATTTACCCAGAGTTGGCAAGGAGATAAAAAAAACCAGAAGGGGTGTCCAGGGGCAGGGGAAAGGGGAGGGGATTTCTGCTCATCCTTTAAGGCTCAAGTCAAACATCACCCCCTCCAGGAAGTCTTCCCAGCCAGAAGAGATTTCTTTGGCTTCTGTGCCCTCTCCCAGCAATTTGTTTCTTCTCTCATGTCTCTCTTTTCTTTCTACTTTGTGTCACAGTTATTTGTGTAAATGCCTACGTACTAGAGTCTATTAAGCCCCTCTGGTGCAGGCACTCATTCAGCTTTGTGTCTCCCCAGAATGCCATGCACATAGTAGGTGTATAATACAGGTACGAATTAATGAATGAAAAGACAGATTGGCCCTGGTTACATGGCAGGTGGAGGAGGGGTACAGAGGCAGGGATGAAGCTTCTTGAAAAGGAGAAGATTCCTGGAAGACAGAGAACAGATGATGGGAAGCTAGTGAGAAGGGTTAATTTCACTTCAGAGCAAGGGCAGAAAGTGAGTGTATTGATCTTGAGATAGATGTATGGAATCCAGGTGAGAAGTTCAGGGTGAATTAACCAAGCAGTTTGGGGCTTGACAAGAGGGGTAATCAGAGAAGGCCATTTGGCTTAAACCTGCAAGATGTGCCTGCTACCTAGCAGAAAATATATTTTCTCTCAACTCTCAAGAGCTAAAGAAAGATGCCAGACTCATGTTAGGCTGGAAAAGGTAAGATTTGGTAGCTAAGCTGTGTGTCTATAGATAATCCTACAGGAAGAGAAAGGGCAGCTAGGTGACTCAGTGTATAGAGCTCCGGAATCCGGAAGATCCAAATTCAAATCTGGCCTCAGACACTTACTAGTTGTGTGACCCTGGGCAAGTCACTTTACCTTGTTTGCCTCAGTTTCCTCATCTGTCAAATGAGCTGGAGAAGGAAATGGCAAAACACTCCAGTGTCTTAGCCAAGAAAACCCAAGTGGGGTCACAGAGAGCCAGACACCACTGAAATGGCTCAATAACAGCAACATCACAGGAAGAGGAACTGGGCCTGGGTTGTAAGGTCTAACATTGCTGAGAGCCAGTGTGAGGAGATCACAGATATGCTGGAGATCTGTTGTATTGAGGTGACTCTATGGATATAATACTGGGCCTAGAATCAGGAAGACCTGAATTCAAATCTGGCCTCAGATACTAGCTGCATGACCCTGGGCAAGTCACTTCACCTCTTTTGGCCTCAGTTTCCTTAACTGTCAAATGGGAATAAGAATAGCACCTACTTCTCAGGGTTGTTTGAGTATAAAATGAGAATATGTGAAAAGTGCTTAGCCTAGTGCCTGGCACACAGTAGGCATTTTGTGAATGCTAGCTATTCCTGTTATTCCTTTCTACCCCCGATGTTTCACATAGACTGTACTATAAAGAGCTGATTAAGTCTAATAGTTTTACTAAAGAAGAGGGATACTGCCTGGAGATAAGACTCTGAGCTGCTGCCCCAAGATCAGAGCCTAAGGGGGGGATTTTCTTTTCTCTTTCGGGTGCTGGGACAGTGTGGTGCACTGGAAGGAGCGCTAAAAGTCAGCTCTG
Organism: Pseudochirops corinnae; assembly: GCA_028646515.1. Taxonomy (NCBI): domain Eukaryota; kingdom Metazoa; phylum Chordata; class Mammalia; order Diprotodontia; family Pseudocheiridae; genus Pseudochirops; species Pseudochirops corinnae. The sequence continues at coordinate 6,780 of JAQQSV010020818.1, forward strand.
TCTCTAGCTACCAAGACACTTAGTCTTTCTGTGTCTCTTTCTTCAGCTATAACATGGGTAGGCTGGATTGAGCTAGATGACCTAGGAGCAGCATGGCAGAGTGGATATTTGACTTGGGCCTTAAAGGATAGGTAGAATTCTCCTCTTCATCCTTTCTTTGCACCCTCCTCTGTCAATTTGGTTTCTTTTCCTCCGTTTCCTTAATTCTCAGACTCGGCATCTGCAGGAACTTGGGGAGGCTACTCCATTTTGAGGTGGCTCTAAGCATGTCCATTACTTTTGCACTGGGTTCAATTTGGTGGAGTAGAGGGGGAGGAAGGAGGGACAGAGGCCAAAATATATCGAAAGGAAACTTCCTTCCTCCCCAAGTCAAGGAGCATCTACTGGGTACCTTCTATCTGCTAGGCACTGTGCCTTTGGGATACAAAGACAAGAATGAAACAATGCCTACCCTCAAGGAGCTTATATTCTATCAGGAGAGACAACATGAAGATGTGGATGTATCAGAGAGGCAAAACAGCCAGCAGAGCATCTTTCTTCTGTTCCGGCCAGTGTCACAGTGTCACTACAGACCTGTTAAACCAAATGTGTCTTTCCTCTTATCCCTTGGATATGAGGCACTGAAGCCATAGACTTTGTGGAGATGGTAAATACAGGCTTATGAGGCCTGAGAGTCACCTGGCCTTGACTCCAGCCTTAGGCTACTGCTACTCCCAGAAGTGTGTTGACCATAGAATCATCCATCTCCTCTCTGCCAACCTCAAATTCCACCCCCCACGGGAGGATGTACAGGATGTGCCAGGTGTCCACCCCAATTGTGATATGGCACATGTCATCTGTATCTTTAAAGTAAAGGTCAGTTTTAGTTTCTTTAGTTTGATAAATACTAATTTTCTTTGTAGTTAAGTATTCGATAAATGGGCAGTTATAAAAAATAAAATAAAATTCCCTAGGTACACACCCTAATGAAATAAGCTGTGTGTACCCATGTCTCTCCCCCAGCTCCCTTGGATGTTTGGCTGAGTCCCAAGCTTTTTGGATGCTCCAGAGCTGACTGTTGTCAGAATCATCTCTCAGCATAGGTTTGAGCTCTAGCACAGGAAATGTTTAATTCAGCAAGTACTTACCATATACCCACTATGTGCCAATTCCTGTGCCAGGTATTGGGGGCATGAAGGCAAAATGACAAACAGTTGTTGCTCTCAAGGATTTCACTTCTTTTGTCATAATTTATCCCACCAACCGAGATCATGGACCCATTTAATGCCTGAAACACAGAGAGGCTTAATGACTTGCTTATAGTTACACCACTAGCAGAGGCAGGATTTGTGATCCCAAGTCCAACATATACTATGCCAAGTTACCCCATTTTTTTGTTTATTTTGGGTCTGGGCCTATAATGTCACTGGAAACTCCCCTCTACTGAGGAAGATTGGCAACTCATGTGAAACTTATTTAATTCAGTACAATTTCTATGAAGTGCTTTGACACCCAAGATAGAAAGACAAAAATGAAATGGTCCCTGTCTTCAAGGAGCTTACAATTTACTCTCAAGTATGGTGTATAACATCACCAATTGAGGGTTTCAGGAAATGCTTAGGAATTTCAGGAGGTAGAGGCAAGGAGGGATATTTTTCTAGGCATGGGGGACAGCCTGTACAAAGGCCCCAAGGAAGGAAACAAAATGTCACGTACAAGGAACAGTGAGTCAGGCTAGAATGTGAAGCAAATAACATGGATTAATGGCAAATTAGTCTGGAAAGAGATGTCATGATACGGCTTTGACAGAGGAGTTTGACTGTTACACTCTAGGCAATTCGGAGCCACTGAGATGGCTTAAACAGGGAAGTGATGTGGTCAGATCTGCATTGCATGGTGCAGCGCAGCACACAGGCTCTCACAGGAATCTGGGTAGGGGTGCTGAGGACCTGCCCTCGGGTGGCTCTGGTGGAAGTGGAAAGAAAGAAAGAGATAAAAGAGATGCTTGCTTTAAATCAGTAGGGCTCTGCTCCTGTTCGGATATAGGCATGAGGGAGAGTGAAGAGTCAAAGATAACACAAAGGTTGCAAACCTGGATGACTGGTGAAATGGCAGAATGGTGGTACTCTCAACAGAAACAGAGAAGTTAGGGAGATGGTGGATCTACGGGGAAAAATTGTGAGTTCTGGTTTGGATGTTTTCAGTTGGAGTAGAGTTGTATGTGACCTTGGGCAAGTCTTTTACCCATTCTGGGCTTCAGAAGGGGTTGACCTCAATGTACTCGAAAGTCTATTGTAGATCTAGGCCTCTTAGCCTATGCCTATAGATAGCTTTTTCGAGGAGTTTGACTGAGAAAGGGAAGAGAGAGAGAATGATAATCTTGAGGGGATGGTAGGGTCTTTTGAGGGTTTTTTAAGGAAGGGGGAGATGTGGACATGCTTTTAGGCAGCAGGAGAGGGACTAGATAGGGAGAGATGGAATATAAGAGATAGAGGAATCAAATTTAGCATTGGCAAGGAAAAAGGCCACTTCTTCATCAAAGACTAGGGTAAAGTATGAGAGAAGTGGGGATGTTTTTCAAGGGGCTTTGTGATATAAAGAAGGGAAGAAGTTCTTGGAGAAGTTTTCTGGGTAAAGGATGAGTTTAGGTCGTTTGCTAAGAGGGTTGGAGGCTTCAGGAGAGAAGATTTGGTATGGTTACTGTGGAGAGTGGGAGAAAGAACAATTAAGGAGGAGTAAAAGGATTGCCTTGCTATAGAGAGGGCCCAAATGATATGAGATGTCAACTGGGTTGCATGACTTTCTCTGGCTTTCTTTAGAAGTCTGAGTAGGAGTGAAGGTGGCAGAGAATGGGAAGAATCCAGGGTTTGGGACCTTTCTATGGGAGCTTTCTAACTGTGATTTCCTTAGGGTACATGCTCACTGGTGGGATTACTGTGTGTGAACAATTCAGTGACTTTTCTTACATGATTCCAAGTTACTTCCCAGAAGGCTTGGCCCCTTCACCAGCAGTGTATCAGTGTGCCTGGCTCCCCATGGTCCTTCTAGCATGACCTTCAGCTTTTTATGTTTAATAGGTTTGAGATGAAATTTCACAGCTGTTTGAATTTGCATTTTTGTTATTACTGATCTGGAGAGTTTTATCACATTAGTTGATAGTTTGTATTTTTTCTTTTGAAAATTGTTGCTTCATATCTTTTGACCACTTATCTACTGGAGTGATTCCTTCATTTTACAGAGGTATACTTCATTCAACTTTTGTTTTCAAGTTTAGCCAAATGAAGTGTTATTATTTTTTTTGCAAAGCAGTCAGGGTCAAGTGACTTTCCCAAGATCACATAGATAGCTAGTGTCAAGTGTCTGAGGCTGGATTTGAAGTCAGGTCCTCCTGAATCCTCTAGTGCTCTATCCACTGAGTCACTGAGAAGGTGCTGTGCCCTGTGAACAAAGCAGAATTGAAGTGACTCAAAAGAAACATGAGATGTGCAAATTTAGAGAATCCACCCCAAATGTTCACATGGACTATTTGTGCCCAACCTGTGATAGAGCATGCTGAGCTTGTATTGGTCTGCTCAGCCACAGTAAGACACACTGTAACTTGACTCAAACATAGTGATGTCATTTTGGTCCTCTTTGAGAATGAAGAACAAAAACCTATCTACAGAGGCAGAAATTAGGGCTTAAAGAGGTAGCTGGACTTGACCAAGGTCACTCAGGTAGCAAATAGCAGAACTGATATTTGAGATGGAGTCATTTGACTCCAAATAGAACTCTTTCCACTGTACTAACCTCAGTGATATAGCCAGTGCTTTTGGCACTTGAGACAAGTACCCTGAAACATGCTCAGGGTAAGCTGCCTAAAACATCCTCAAAACAACTTTGTAATTCATGATAAAAAGAATAATCTAAGAAGTATGTAAGACTAATTCACTTGAGTAAGAGTGATAATTCGTTACTGGACTGGCTTCTACTCTGCTGAAGGAATGCGTGGATTATTTCTTTTTTGCATCTCTTAAATTTTGATGCCCTAGACAACCCTCCAGAGGCATCACCCTAGTTATTGTCATCTTGCTTTTCAACATGTGGCAAGCCAGAAAACAATTCAAAATGGAATTTATGTATTGGATGGACTAAGGGAGAAAATAGATGATAT
>JAQQSV010020819.1:0-10911 GCA_028646515.1 Pseudochirops corinnae
GAGAAGTTTAGGAGTGGTCGGGGCTTAAAGGGACATGCACTTTTTGTAGCAACTCACAGGCGTATTGCCCATAATTCACTGAGACATCCCACTCGGGGGGGGGGGGGGGGGGAGAGTGAAGAGGTGTGTTTTTTGCCTTGACACGTCACTAGGTTACTTTTGGTCAAGGATGGATGAAATAGGTCCAGTCTGTTACTCATCTTTGACAATATGGCTGTTGGGGGGATAGGTTTGATTGTTTCAAGTTTGGAAGCTAGACTGATAGGAGGTACCATATTGGGAAGGAGTTATCTCTTCTGATAATGTTGTTCAAGGTTTTTGGGTGCAGCTGGCCACTTAGAACAAAGGAGCTATGTATTTCTCTAAACTAAGGGTTTGTTTGAATGCTTGGGTGATATACTGTAGCTAGGCAGACTGCTGGCTCAGGGAAGAGACTTTTAGGCTGGGGGCAGGGGAGAAGCAAGAGTTAATGCCTTTATGGCTAGGGGAAAGTGTGACTTTTACAACTTGGCTCATTACAAACTGATGTTACAGAGAAACCTGAACATAGAAATATGATTTCACAAACTGAGGTTATAGACAAAAGCATCTCAGATGTTACAAAGGCACCCCGACACCCCATCAGAAGCAAGCATTTTGGTTCTTGCTAATAGCAGCAAGTGGAATTCTATTGCTTCCTGTATGCCTCCCTTGTATAAGGCAATTAATTACAATACTATACGGAAGACCCTCCCCAAACTGATTAGATTTGAGAGTTCCACCAATGAGTCTGTCTCCCTAATGATTTTAAAAGGACAAAAATAGGAACTGGTTGATCAAAAAGAAGAAAGGTTGGGTCCTGATGGAGGGATAGAAGAAATTGATAGGGAGAACTGAAGAAACTTACCAATCTTGGTGTGAGAAATTTTCAGGTATCAAAGAAAGAAGAGGGACTGAGTAGGACAAGTGAAAATATTATCATAAAGTAAAGGAGACAGTCACCAAACTTGAGCTACGTTTTAGTCTTGAAAGGCCCAAATTTTATTTTTCTATAATGTGTCTGCCAGGTGCCTGTCTTTGGTAAACAAGAAAAGCAACAAGTGATCTATAAATTGCCTACTTTTTACAACAAATAATATGTCTGCCAGGTGTTTCTGTAAACTGTCTGCTTTTTGGTAAACAAGGAAAAAATATGTAATCGCTGATCAGCTTCCTTCTGATAAATAATTTTGTACTGGGTAAAAGGATTGTAAGGACACACCTTCCCACCAATGGGAATGAAGATCTGGTTACTGGGGAGGGGATTTGGGTTTTTTTTGGGTGGTCCAAGAATTGTTTGTGCAAGGGTATAAAATTGCTTGTTTGATTTTGTACTTTGCCTCCCTACCCTGGTGTATGTTCTAGGTAGGTGATGCCCAACTCTCTCCAGATTTGTATAGGAATAAAGAGCTTCTGTTTCTACCTGGAGAAACCTCTGTGTTCTATTTGGGTAAGGGTCTTTGGGATGTTTATCCCACATAGTAATAAGAAACATCATTTCATGGGACACTTGGTTATCTTGTCTTGCTCATGATAAACATAAGGGAAAAAATGATGAACTTGACAAGGTTCTCTAAACCAAGACAACATGTATTTTGATATTCAATTAATTTCAATGCAGAGATGGAAAATGGCAACTAGCACGTTAGAAAATATGAGTCAGGTCTCAACGGAAGAGGCCAAAGGCTTATATAGTACATGCTCAAATCTCTTGCCTATATATAAGGAATAATTTCTAACTACTCTGACTAACTTCCTTTCATCTCTGCTCCACCCTTCCTGTTCTACCCATTCAGCAAGCTTCTCCCACCATAGGCCTTATGTGATTTAGGCCCTCATGTGACTTGAGTGGGTCATATGTGTCTGTTAATGGATGGAAAAGAGCTTCCCATTAAGCAAAAATACATTAACAATACACACACACACGTATGTATGTATTTATGTACATACATATATGTGGGGTACGTATATGTATATACACATACATATATGTATGTATATATATACACACATACATATTTATGTATATATACATATATACACACATATTTGTGTCAAATGGTGGCCTTCTCTGGTTTGGGGAGAGGAGGGAAGGAGGAAGACAGTTCAGAACTTAAAATGTAACCCAAATTTTAAATTAAATTAAAAAGAAAGATAAGAAAAACTTTTAAAGATAAAGCACTACATATTTCATCTTTTTCATTTCATTTCATCACCAATTTCAACTTTATCTATCCAAGAAAGCCATAAATCCTGAAAAATGAGAAAAGGCAAAGATATAGACTTTGATTATCACCATTTCCTATAGAAGTTTAATAAATGGAAGGAGTGGCCACAAGGAAGAAACCAAAGAAGCCCAGAAACTACGTTAGTGAGCAAACACTTGGTCCGTTTGCCTAGGGAAAAGACATGGCAGCCAAAGGCAACACCAGTTTAAAACATAAATGAATTGGTAAAATACAACATATGAGGATGATAGAAGATTAAGAGCAGCACTACCTCAAGAAAACAGTAAAAAGCGGAGGAAAGAAAAGCATACCTACATGAATCTTGGCATCAGCCCCAAATAAGCCATATCATTCCCAAGAGTATTTATAAATGAAATTGGAAGGGCAAAAAACAGATGGAAAATGGAACAGATCTACTAGCATTTCTATAACAATTCATTTCTATAACAATTCATTTTCATAATAAATGCCAGTGGAACAACCACATTTGGACTCTTTAACTTCATCTTTGAGATGCTATATGGGGATGTGGAAAAGAGATACAGAAGTTATGATATGGTCCCTACCCTCCGGGAGCTTATCTTCTCGGAACAGGCACTCCAGTCATCCTGATGAACATCTGGCCACTGGACCCAGATGGCTCTGGAGGAGAGAGTGAGGCTGGTGACCTTGCACAGCCCTCCCTCACTCAAATCCAACTCAACTGCAAGTCATGTCATCATTTCCCTGATGTCATGGTCCTCTTCGAGAATGAAGGACAAACACAACAACAACAACAACAACACAAATGTCTAAGAATTCAATATAGCTTATTTCCCAGTTTCTTACTGCTCTACATCAGAGGTTCTCAACTTATTGGTCTCAGGACCTTTTTACACTTTTAACAATCATTGGGGCGGCTAGGTAGCACAGCGAATAGAGCACTGGCCCTGTTGTCAGGAGGACCTAAGTTCAAATCGGGCTTCAGACACTTAACACAAAAGCTATCCGTGTGACCTTGGGCAAGTCACTTATCCCCAATTGCCCTCCCTTCCCCCCTCCAAAAAGCAAAACAACAACAACAAAAACAAACAAAAACAATTATTGAGGATACCCTTCTTAGAGAGCTTTTGTTTATGTGGGATATATCTATCAATATAACCTGCAGAATCTTTCAGTAATTAAAACATCTTGGTATTATTATGAAAATTGTTTTGAACTCCTGGGACCCCTGAAATGGTCTCAGAGACTGCTGGGTCATACTTTGAGAACCACTGTAAACATCATGACTTGATCAGAAGCAGAATCATGAAGTAGGCAAAATTTGTCTCTGGTACCTTCGCTTTCACTCCTGTGCCTTCTCCCCCAACATTGAGTGAGTTCCCTAGTTCTTTCGTGACATCCTGGGATCCTTCTAGACAAAAGGGGCACAAAAAACTTGTTCAAATGGACATATTAGTGACAGAATGCATTCCCCTCCCTCAGGCATTTTAAAAGAAGATAACACTCAATCTAAAGAAATGAATCTCTAAGGGCAAAATTTCAAGCATCAATGAGAATCCTAGATTAGATTTAGGTCTGAGACAGACCTTTGAGATCATGGCGCCCAGGGATTCCTAACCTTTTTTGGTATTGTAAACTTCTTTGGCAGTCTGATAAAGCCTATGGACTTCTCAGGTAATGTTTTTAAGTGTACAGAATAAAATTCATAGCATTATAAAGGAAGCCAATGATATTGAAATAAAGATGTAATTTTTCCCTATCAAAGTTCACGAACCCCCTTGAAAACTATCCATGGACCAAACTTCTAGTTAGGAAACCTTAATCCAGAGCATTTCACAGAGGAGGAAACTGAGACCCAGAAAAAAGGCAATGATTTGCCCACACACAAACTGCTAGTAAGTATTAGAGCTAGGATTTGAACTCAGGTACTCTGGCTCCAAATGAGGTGTCTGTCTTCCACAGCATGATTTTGAAGCAATGAGCCCTTTCTGGATCTCCTCAAATTGCAGCAGCATAAGGTCAGTCCTGACTCCTCATGGCACATGGACCACATAAGACAGGGTAGTCTCATAATGCTTGTTTTAAGACGTTTAAAACAGAACTACCAAATGTTGGAGCTAGAAGAACCCTTGGACATCATTCGGTTTAACCTTATCATTAAATGTCCCATACACTACTTCTGATACCATTGACTCTTCCAGTCCTTTGCTGATGTCTCATTAAAAATGGTCTCATTTTATAGGATTGGGGGTTCTCTTGAAATGGCAAATGAAAGTGAAGGGGAGTTGAGGAATACTTGCCCCCCCATTCCAAGTGTTGTTCCAGACTGAAAATATTGGACAACAAATGGGGAGGGGAGGTATTTTAAAGCAAAGTATACACCAATAGGATATATGGGTAGGGAGGAGGATCAGACAACTTCTCTGGTTTACCAAACAAATTCCCAAAAGGTCAAATTAATGGGGAGAGCTTTAGGGTTTTGGCTAGCAATGGGTTTAGTGCTGCTGCCCTTCAATGATATCACTAAGGGGCCTTTTATTCTTTGGGTTAAGTCACCAGGCATTTCCCAAATGGTCTCTGCAGTACTTGCCCGCAAGTGCCATAGGCCACATTATGTAGCAACAGTGCTGAGAAGGAGCGAAAATCCAGGTGTGTGCCTCCAGGGACGTACCAATGCAGGTGTGTACTAATGCAGGTGTGTACACAGTGGGTAGATGGGGTCCAAAAAGTCCGCAGAGTCAGGTGAATACTGGAGAGCTATCACCAACATCATGGAATACCCTTGGTACAGAAGAAGGCTTTAGAAATGAGTATACAGGAGAGTTCTCAATGATAGGTTATATAGGATCATGAGATATAGGTCTAGAAGAGCCTTTTATAATCTAGGGATTAGATTATAGGCTAACCCTCTCATTTCATAGATAGGGAAACTGACAAAGAAAGTGAAACTTGAAGATTGCTCAAATGATAATAGGAAGGAAGCCAGCACTGGAATCCAGGATCTTCAACCTCAAATTCAAGGTTCACTCTATGACAGTCCTCTTGGTGGCCTCACACTCTGCCTTGCCTCTACCCTAATAACACCCAGCCCTGGCTTACCTCTGGCACTTGGCACTTTCTGTCTAGTTCCTTGCCACCCTGGGACCAATGAATACTGGGGCCAGTTTGATGCCAAACTGAAAGCCAAGGGACCAAGAACCCTAGCCCTATGTCCTCTTCCTCCTCCTCCCTCCATCAGTGATATGCTCAGAAGTGCCATTCCCTGCCCTCCAGGCCACAGTGACAGAGATAAACCTTGGCACTGGGTCTGAATCTCCTAGACAGGGCCCCCTTCTTCACCCTGCCCCAACCCCCAGAGGAACAATTTACCTTTCGGAGCAGGTCCAAGATATTAATTAAGATAAATCTACCTCAATTTTGAGATTCTCTTATCATGTAATTTATCAAAATTATGTTAATTATTTCTGTAGGGCAGCAAAATTATTACCTCTTCCGTGTCTGATTTGTATTAATATTCATAATTTAATAATTCAGCATCCTTGCCATCTGGTTCGGAGAGCACCGATCCTTCCTCTCCCTCTGTCTGAGCCAGAACATCTCAGCCTCTCCTGACTGGCCCACTGCAGTCAAGAGGGTCCCCCATGGCTGGCCCAGAAAGCAAAGCCACCCTCCTCCTCCCTTTTCTCCACTCCTCACTTCTGCTTCCTTTCCTCCTCTCCCCACTTCCTTTCTTCCTCTCTACCTTCCTCCTTTCTTCCCCCCACCTCTCGCTCTGCTCCCATTGGAAAGCCCCAGGGCGCAGAGGGAGCTACCTGCACCTGTAGGATGGGCTTCCACCTCCCCTCAGCCCCTGGCCCACCGGCTCACCTTTGCTAGGAGCACCACCCTCATGCACAGGCGTGCACACACACACACTCACACACGCACTCACACTGAGCTTGGCAGGTGAGTGGAGCTGAATTGACATTTTCCACACTTTGTGATTTTTACACTGTAATTTGACATAATTAATGCCTACATTACTGTTGATAATTTAGCTAGTTAATTAAACTCCGAGGAGATAATTAAGGAGAGGCTACTGCTTGGATTGCTAATTGTTTTTGTCATTATTTCAGGGGGCCGACAGCTGCCGGCTGAGTCATCCTGTTTTGTCAGCTGACGGGTCATGTGACGGCAGGGGTCCCCGGAGCCCCCCTAGCTTAGGCTGGGCTCAGGTTGCGCTGCCCGCCGGCCGGCTCAAAGTTGTAGACGGCAGCGAACTATCTACCTGCCTGCCGCTGCTGCTGCTGCGGGACCGCCCACTGGGAGGTCGCCTAGGCCTCTCGGCACTCACAGGCTGGCTCTCTGGCCTCCCCTAGAGGCGAGCCTGTGAACTGCAGTGTGCCTAGACCAGGGGCCTGGGGGAGGCTCACCTTTAGGAATTCACCTGCCAATCTAAGGTGTACGGAAGCTGGAGGATTAGGGTTTGTCAGCATACCCCTCATGCGCAGAATGAAGTACTAAAGCCCCAGATCCTTGATCATAGATTTTACCTTCCAGGGTATCATCTCCACCAAACCCCTCCACTTTATGGATGAGGAAACAGAGAGTTTAAGTGCCTCCTGCAAGGTCACACAGGTAGACAGCTGCAAAGACTGAACTTGATCCTGGGCCTTTTGCCTCCTAAACCACTGTTTTTTCCACCGTGCCCATGCCATATTTTGTGCAAGCCTGGCCTAATTAATGGAAAAAGTGTTAGATTTGGAGTTAGAAGAGCTTGTTCTGTGAGCTCTTTGAAAGATTACTAAACCTTTCTAGACCTCAGTTTCCTTATCTGTAAAAGACAAAGTTGGACAAGATGCCCTCCAATGTACTCTAAGTCTATGACAGAATTAAAAAAAAAAACTCACTGAGATCAGAGTTGCTGAGAGGCAGCTGGTCTGGTGCCCTGGATTTGGAGTCCAGAAAGCCCACCTCAGATCTCTGCTCCACTACTCACTGGCTGAATGACCTTAAGAAGGTTGCATCTATCTTTCTGGGCCTCAGATATCTCATCTGCAAACTAAAGGGACTGGGTTATGGGGTCTCCTTGGTTCCATTCAGCTCAAAGTCATATGATGAATCACACTCTTCTACATCCCCCGGTTAAGACATGAGGTGGGTTGGAAAAAACCCCGGCAGAGCTGTAACTATATTCACTCCTGGACAAATTTGCCTTTAAAGAAAATTTTAAGATTTCAAAATTTTTGAAAATTATAGGAGAAAAGGAAAAGGAGACGTATATAATACATATTAGTGTGCTTTTACATGTATGTAGAAAACATTTGTATACACATGCATGTATATGTATGTAAATGTATAGACCATGCATATATGTGTGTGTGTTCTATACATATATGCGTTCTGTATGTATGTATGTACAGATATATGACATATTTTGTAGTGGTTTTCTTTTTTGGTCATGTCTGACTCTTCATGACCCCATTTGGGGTTTTCTTGACAGAGACACTAGAATGGTTTGCCATCACTTTCTCTAGCTCATTTTACAGATGAGGAAATTGAGGCAAACAGGGTTAAGTGACTTGCCCAGGATCACACAGCTAGTAAGTGTCTGAGACTAGTTTTGAACTCAGGTATGTGTGAGTGTATGTGTATGTATATGTTTACACGCATATGTGTGTGTAAAATACACTAATCAATCCCTAGGTTTAGCTCACTGTCCACTGTCCATATGGCTGCAGGTACCTGGATTACAAGTGTTGTATTTGGAGGAAATAAATAGTCACCCATAGTAATAATAATAGCTACTATTTATATAGTACTTGGATTTGTAAAACACTTTACCTATATTAGCTCATTCAATCCTCACAATAACTCTGAGAGATAGGTGCTGTTATTATGTCCTTTTTAAAGATAAGACAACAGAACCTGATAGGTTAAGTGACTTACCCAGGGTCACACAGCTTAATGAGCCATAGATGCTAAGCAATAATAATGGTACGTCTCCTAACAGCTTAAATTCCTATGAACTCTAAGGTTTTCAAAGCACTTTCTTCATGCTATCCCTAGGGGCTAGGTAGTACAGATATCTCCATTTTTGCAGTTAGAGAAACTGAGGCACAAAAAAATGAGACAATTGGTTAAAGGTCACATTGGTAAGGGATAAAACCCAAACTTATAAAATGAAGGCAAATATGGAAGAGAAAAAAGAAAAATATTCATTTCCTAGAGAAATCTTAGAACAGGGAAGCCACAACCAATTTTTAAACTATTTTATTTTTTGACATTCAAAATGGTCTTGAGACAATGAGAAGGGCTAGATGACATCTGGAAGGTCCTTACTAGGTTTAGGATTCTAAAGAACTATCTGAGGCTAGAGGAAGTTCACTCCATTTTCAAGAAACTCCCAAATTCAGCCCAAACAAGACTAAAATGTAATTGGTAAATAATTAACAAAATAGATAAAAATACAATAAAACATGGGTAATAACATTTTAAAACTAAATCTATATACCACATTTAGGGATAATTATGTTTGGATTTTTTGTTGTACAAACATGTCCAGCTTTCCTTGACCCCATTTGGGGTTTTCTTGACAAAGAGACTGGAGGAATTTGTCATGCCCTCCTCCAGCTCATTTTACAGATGAGGAAACTGAGGCAAACAGGGTGAAGTGACTTGCCCAGGGTCACATATCTAGTAAGCGTCAGAGGTCAGATTTGAATTCCTGATTCCAAGCCCAGTACTCCATCTAGCATGCCACCATGCTGCCTTTATGTATGGACAGTGGACCCCCATTTCTATTTGACTTTGACATCATTGACCTGGACAATAGGTTCCAGAAAGTTTGAGATCTTCTGTATTACAGACTTGAATGTTGAAGTAATGAATACTGCCTCCATTCTTTGATGAGACTCTTAGGAGCCATCCTTCACACCATTATCAAAGTAATCTTTCTCATATGTTTCTAATCTAGTCCTTCTGACTATCTCCTTGCCCCAGTCTGCCCTCCCTTCTATCATCCCCCTTCTTATCCCCTTCCCCCCTACTTTCCTATAAGGTAAGATACCCAATTGAGTGTGTATGTTATTCCCTCCTTAAGCCAAATCCAATGAGAATAAGATTGTGCCATTCCCTAAGTACCTGGGTGACTTTAGGTAAGTCACTTAATCTTCCTCATCTATAAAATGAGGGATTTGGATCTGGTGGCCTTTAAAGTCCCTTCCAACTTAAAAGCTATGATCCTATGAATATCACTCCTGCTCAAAAACCTTCATTGGCTCCCTATTACCTACAATATAAAGCAGAAACATTTAATCCTAGGTTTCAAAGCCCTCTACCTCTGATTCCACTTTCCTTTTATAGCCTTTTTTGATTCTAATTCCATTCACAAAACCTACACCAGTGGCGTCAAAGTCGAATAGAAACAGGGACCATTAATTCACAAACAACGATCTTTCCAGGTCCTATTTTGGCTTAGTTTTTAAAATATAGTATTATCTATATTTTATTGTATTTTTATTTATTTTTGTTAAATATTTTCCAGTTACATTTTTCCAGAATTTATTTATTTATTTTTGGTTTGCAACATTCATTTCCACAAGGTTTTGAGTAACAAATTTTCTCCCCATCTCTTCCCTACCTCCCACCCCAAGATGGCAAACATACTGAATACTTCTTCCCCCAGACTGCTCTCTCATATCCCCCTCATCTCTCCCCTTACTTTCTTGTAGGGCAAGATGGATTCCTGTACCCTGTTGCCTATATATCTTATTTCTAAGTTGCATGTAAAAACAATTTTAATTGTTTTTAAATTAAATTTAATTAATTAATTAAAATTTAAATTAAATTAATTAAAAACAATTTTTTAGATTGTTTTTAAAACTTTGAGTTCCACAGTCTCTCCCTTCTTCCCTCCTCACCCACCCCCACTGGGAAGATAAGCAATTCAATATAGGTTATACATGTGTAGCTATGCAAAACATTTCCATAGTAGTCATATTGTGAAGGACTATATTTCCCTCCATCCTATCCCACCCCACATTTATTCTGTTTTCTCCTTTGACCCTTTCCCTTTTGAAAAGTGTTTCCTTCTGACTATCTCCTTGCCCCAGTCTGCCCTCCCTTCTATCATCCCCCTTCTTATCCCCTTCCCCCCTACTTTCCTATAAGGTAAGATACCCAATTGAGTGTGTATGTTATTCCCTCCTTAAGCCAAATCCAATGAGAATAAGGTTGTGCCATTCCCTTTCATCTCCCTGCTCTTCCTCTCCATTGTAATAGCTTTCTCTTGCTTCTTTTATGTGAGATAATTTACCCTATTCTATCTCTCCCTTTTTCCTTCTCCCAATATATTCCTCTCTCACCTCTTAATTTTATTTTTTAGATAACATCTCTTCATATTCAACTCACCCTGTGCCCTCTATGTATACATATATACACATACACACACACACATATATATACACATACACCCACCTATACATATATATGTATATATACATATACTCATACATATACATATATGTGTGTGTATGTATGTATGTATATTCCCTTCAACTATCCTTTTTTTTTAATTTTATTATAGTTTGCATCATTCATTTCCACAAGATTTTGAGTTACATATTTTCTCCCCCTCTTTCCCCCACCCACCGCCCCAAAACAGCCATCCCAGTGTGTCCCCCCTCCCCCAGTCTATTCTCTC
>JAQQSV010020820.1:0-10911 GCA_028646515.1 Pseudochirops corinnae
TATACATACATATACATATATATGTACATATATACATATACATATATATGTACATATATATTGTCTAATGTCATCTCTAGTGTGGGAGAGAGAGGAAAAGAAAAAAAGGTGGAAAAGGAAATTTAATGATATATTTATTACATATTTAAAAGGGATAGCAAATTGCTTTTACGTGTAAACTGGGGAAAATAAAATACTAAATACATTTTTGAAAAGAATTTTAAAAAGGAAATGCTTGTTTTATTGCATAAATTAAATAATAAAATATTTTAAAATAAATTTTATAAATAAAATTACATAAAACAAATTTTATAAAATAAATGGAAATTTTATTTAATTTATAAAATAAAATAAAAATAAATTTTATTAGATTTATAAAATATTTTTTAAAAGAAATATATTGACCTACTTCAGTTCCTTCAATAGCATTTCAACTTATTGATTTGGGGTCAAGAACTTTACATTAGATTACCAAAAGTTAAATGAATTTTTGGAGAAAGTTTTTTTTTTTTGGTTTCTTAGTGCCATTTGCCCTCTTTTCTCTACTATAGGCAATGCTGAGGCAGAAAGAGGTCCAAGGGACATTTTACTTTAGTCTTTATTTCATGGGCTTTGATGACTAAAGAATTCAAGCCTCTTTTTATTTAGTTCAGCAGATTCAGTTTGTCTTTGGGATCACATGAAGCACTTTTAGGTTTATAGAACTGCTCATATATTGTTTTCAGCTGGCCTGGTCTTTGAATATTCAGGTTTATTTCCATAGGAAAACAAAGTAAAGTCACCATTAATCTTGCTCCTCTACAAGCACTAAGATTACTCAGAATATTAGACTTAGAAATAACATTTATTTGTATAATAACAAAGTTTAAAAGGACTTAGTCCCAAATCTATTGACAACCAAGGAAAAAAGGAAGGTTCCACTTTATACAGCAATCCATGGGAACCTTCCAGCTTACAATACTACTGTGTAACTTAAGGATGCTTGAAAGACAAGTTCCCCCCTCCAACTAGGACCTACATAGACCATATGACACAATAAGGGCAAAGGGTAAGGTCCACGTTTGTTCTTTCATTTCATAACTATATGCTTTGTTGATCCAGTCCCATGATGCACTAGCCTTTTTTCCCCTCTTGGTGCTCCATCAACCTGATGCTGGTTCAGCAGTCCCAGATTTCACTAATGGCTTCCTTCCAGGGTGAAAGAGATACTGTGGTTTTTCAGCAGAGATTTCCTAGGTCCATCTGTGCTTCTGTATCAGTCTCAAATTGACTGGTCTTTATTTCCCGCTACTTTGAGGTCCACGTGCTACCACTTTTCAGCTGTGTCTAGTCTCCAGACCCGGCATGGTATATCTTATATGCAAGCAGATCCACTAGCATGTGTGATTCTTTTGAATCTTTCATAGATGAAAGGTGAAGGGGTTATCTGATTTCTCTTGATGTTCACTTACTGTGCTAATGATTTCAGGTAGGAGGGTTTTTTCCCTCAATTAAAAAAATAAAACATTGTCATTTTGTGTAGGAGACAAGTGGGTTAATTTTGTGTGCAAGAGGAAAAAAAAATGACAATATCTTCCACTGTTGCTAGGCCATGGCAAGATTTCACAGCAAGTGGCCTTAGTATAATTCAACACAATGAGAAACTGTTGTTCAAATAATTCACATGAACCAGCCTTTGCCAACTTCAATTTTGTTCACAGGCAAATACCAAGTTGGGAAATAAAAGCAAAGAATGATTTTTATTGTCACTGTGATGGAAAATAGATGTTTAGTTTCTTACCCAATGAAACAAATGTTCCCCCTTGAAAAGGCTTCTAATCTTGTGTCCAGCTAAGGACAGATTTGGGAATAGGCCAACTTGTTTGAATTAAATCTAACCTTTGGGCTGAACTGATGATAAGTGAATCAGAACTGTATAGTAAAAAGAATATTTTATTTGGAGTCAGAAAGCCCAGATTCAAGGCTTGCCTCTGTTGCTTACTACCTTGGGCTAATCGCTTTGATTTTCCAGGCTTACTTTCTTCTGTAAAATAAGGGAATTAGTTTCATGATTTCTAAGGTCCCTTATGATTCTAAACCAGATACTTAAAAATGGATTCAATGAATTTAATTCGAAAATGAATACACACACATATACACACAAAAATATTTTTTCCTCTTTTGTGTGCTACAACTAGGTTCTGATAACTCTCAGTCTTGCAGGAGCTAATGCTTATCACTTACCCATATTTAAATCTTACTAATATTATAGTATTTACAGTTATTTACTTGTTTAAGTAAGTAGAGAGAGGAAAAATAATAGAGTATATGAAACTTAATTTTTAACTTTTAAATAAAATTGTATTGATATGTTCTGTTTTTATATCAACCTCACATCATTCACATCCCCCACTGGGTATCTCCTCTCCCTCCCAGAGTCATCCCTTATATTTTTAATTTTTAAAAATTTTATGTGGAAGCTAGGTGGCACAATCAATAGAGCACTGGCCCTACAGTAAGGACAATCTGAGTTCAAATCCGACCTCAAACATTGACAGGCTTACTAGCTGTGTGACCTTGGGCAAGTCACTTAATCCCAATTGCCTTGCCTTCCCCCTCCAAAAAAAAATATTATTCTAACCTTTCCATTATACCATCACCATCACCACTACCATGAACAATTTAAAAAATAGGAATAAATTTCTCCAAAGATATGCTAAGTTCAGCAAAACAAATTCTCACCTTGGCTATATCTGAAAACATGTCTTTTATTGCCTTTTAAATTCAATTCTCTGACAGGAGGTGAGTGATGTGTTTCATTTTCATTCTTTTCAACTCAGAACACGTGATATTTTAAAAAGATAAGTGAATTAGTGATTGAAAGGAGGGGAAGGAGAAGAGAGCAAAGAAGTACTTGAGAACTGGGTTGAGAATGCAGCATAATATAATGAAAAGTATGCTGGAATTGTAGTAAGCAGGCAGTGAGGTTCAAATTTTGCCTTTGACATTTCTGGTTATTTGACTTTGGGCATGTTGCTTTATAATTCTGAACCTAGTTTTTTCATCCATAATATACCAATAATACCCACAGTACTTAAACCACAGAATTGTTCTGAGGATCAAATGAGATAATGTACACAGTCTTTTTTAATCTTTTACAAACACTAAAGTATTATATAAGTTTAAGTTATTACTGAGGAATGGGAAAATATGAAATTGGGGATCTGTTGAAGAGTCATGAGATCAGAAAGAATAAAAGTTTGTGAAAATTAGAATGTTGAACTTTCTTTGAGTCTTCCTTTGTTCAACTACCCTTGAAAATGTTGTATCATGACACCTTCTAGACATTTGATTAGCTTGACAAATGTGTAGAATATGTCTCCTTCCTTTGGCTCCAAATCCTCTAGGAGTGATCAGGAATGAGTCCATTCAACTGGAGTGTGGGGAGCTTTTTAGTGTAAATGTATCCCTTGATCAAAATTGACTCCTTCCTTGGAAAAGGAGATTAATCTACATTGATCTAGTAGAGCTTGTAATGAAAGAAAAGAAAGATTACTTCACTCTTAGGAAAGGACAGGGGCAGCAGTCTTGGATCCAGACAAAAGGGAACATGACTAGGATTGTGTAACCTACCTTGACCAGTAATAATAGGCAAGACTTGAACACTAAGGGTTTTTGGGTGTTTTTTTTTTTTCACTTGGTCTTGCTCTCTTCTCTTTCATTCAACCTAAGAGCCTCCTGGCTCGATGCTCAGTCTTTCTTTTTTCTTCTGTTGAACAGATGAACAAAGGCTTAGTCTTATTCTCATCTCTTTTCTTTCTGGTTAAATTAGAGTATAGGGTTCTTTCTGTGTCCTCGCTTCTCCTTGTGGTCCATCAATGGAACGGTAAGCATCCTAATGATTTTTCAACTTCTCCACAAACAATGATGAATAAAAAACTGTTCTCCTAGAAAGCAGATGAGTGATCAATAGTCTTTTTCTCTCCTTTTCTTCTTCTTCTCTGAGTCATTATTATCTTTATTTTATAGATAAGAAAACTGTGATACTTGACTGAGATAAAGTGGCCTATCAGTGGTCAGTAATTATCAGAGGATGTGATTTGAACTTTTCATTCTGTGGTCATGTCCAATGGGCATAACACTATCTTAGACTGCCTCTCGTTCTAGAGTATGTGATCATGTCAAGCTAGAATAACAACAGTTGTACTGCTACTGCTCTTTGTCCTTTGTTCTTGAAGAGGACCATGACAGCAGGGTGGGGATGCCATGACATGCGAGTGAATTGGATTTAAGTGAAGGAGGGCCACAGCTAGTACTGATATGACACTTTAATATTTACAGTGCACTTTACAAATAATGGCAAGTAGGTGGTTCAGTAGATTGAGCACTGGACCTGAAGTCAGGAGGACGTGATTTCAAATCCAGCCTCAGACACTTACTAGCTATGTGACCCTGAGCAAATCACTTAACACTGTTTGCCTTAGTTTTCTCATCTGTAAAATGAACTAGAGAAGGAAATGGTAAAATCACTCCAGAATCTTCACCAAGAAAACCCCAAATGGGGTCACAAAGAGTTGGACATGACTAAGAGAACTAAAAAACAACAACTTAGAAATAATTCATTTGATCTTCATGATGACCCCAAGAAAGGTATATATGCCATTATCATATCTATTTCACAGATAAGGAAACAGGCTAGGGAGGTTAAATAGATTTGCCTAGGGTCACATAGTTATTAAGTGTCTGAGGATGGATTTGAACTCAAATCTTTCTGACCTTAAGCCCAATTTTCTATTCTACTAGACCACTTAATTTGTCATAAAAGAACACAAGGAAGTTTTTGTGATCTGAGTCACAGGTCATCTCTTGCTGCCCACTAATGATTCCTGTTGACGATCGTGAATCATGGAATAAAGAAATTTTTACTTTCTTCAAATTGGGTCCAAGCAGCTATTAGCCCAAATAACTGTAGGGTTAGCATGTGACAGTAGTCAAAGCTCATTTATGTGATGGACTCAAAAGGTCCGATGAAATGGGAATAAATGTGGTTCCTTTGAATCATGGAATTAGGTATGTTTAAAAATTCCCTGACCCTGTAGGGCAAGTACAAGTGCTTCCATTTCTCTTAATCCTTTATCTCCTTAATGCAGACATCCAAGATTTTCAATACTGGTCCACATGTTTAGAAATCCATTAAAGTTCAGGCCACATGAATTTAATTAGGTAATTAATTATATCCAGTTTTAATTATAACAACTAATTGATCCAGGACTACTAGCATGATACATGTAGACAGTCACTGATTCTAGGCAGTCACTAATTCGAGGTTACAGTAAATAGACAGGAGTTTAGGCCCTACTGGCCTACTAGTTCGTATATACTAGCCAATTAGCTATTTTTTCCCTACATTTTTTTTTTTTAGTAAGGTTACAGATTCAGACAAGAAGCATTAGACCCATAAGCCACATGCCTAGACTCTAATGGATTCTCCCATAACTTGATCTTTAAGATTTAAATTTGGCCTCCCTTCCTTCTTTCCTTCCTTCCTTCCTTCCTTCCTTCCTTCCTTCCTTCCTTCCTTCCTTCCTTCCTTCCTTTTCATAATCGAGGTTAATCGACTTACCCAAGTCACACAGCCAGTTAAGTGTCTGAGCTCATATTTGAATTCAGGTTCTCCTGACTTAAGAACTGGTGCTTGATCCATTGCTTTACCTAACTTCCCCAAGGTTGCCAAATTTTCTAAGGCAGTGGAAAAGCACAAGTCCTGCTGCCAGATAAGGCTGTGGGATGTTAACTGTTTGGAGAAGTCACAATTTTCCCTTGAAGGAAATAGCAGGGAGGGATGTATTGTGAATTGAAACTGATATAAAAACAAAATATATCAACAAGACTCAGGACAAACCTATTCTTTCATGAAATGAGGAAGCTCCTTTTATCAATGCAGACCAGCATCTTCCCTGAAATTTATAGTTCTAGATTTTTATTTAGAATACTGAGAAGTTAAATGACTCATTCAGGATCACAAAATCAGTGTGTGTCAGGGATGAGATTTGAACCCAGGTCTTCCTGCTTCCCATATTGCTTCTTTGTCCAGTTAAACAATATGTATATGGACCTTTCTTCTACTTTAACCACGGTTGTAGGTCGGGGGGGGGGGGGCGGGCAGAGAGAGACAGAGAGACAGAGACAGAGAGAGACAGAGACAGAGAGAGACAGAGACAGAGCAACAGAGAGAGGCAGAGACAGAGAGATAGACACAGAGTCAGAGAGACAAAGATAGAGAGACAGAGATGGAGAGAGAGAGAAAGAGGGAGGAGAGAGAGAGAGAATGAGAATGAAAGAAGGGAACAGGGGAATGTTACATAGGTTCCATGGTCAATATGTTAGCTACATAGAAGTAATTGTTCTGATCATATCATGATATATTCACTGGGGCTGTTACTATCAAAATAAACCATCGCCTGTTACTACTGCCCTCTTAAATTCTAATTTGTTTCCCAGTTTAGAAAAAAAAATCTTTTCTGTACTGGGAAACAGCTTTCTTGTTTTTATTTTCAAACTTCAAAGATTATTTTTGAATTAAAGGTTTATTTCCTCATAAAATTCTAAGAATTTCTAAGGGCATGACAGGATGACTTAGGTTTTACAAATAGCTTTGGAACCTTAGTAGATCAGTCAATTTAACTAGCATCTGAATGGCCATTAAATGACATATAAAATCTACCTGTCATCCACTTTGTTTAATTTCAGTCAACAGTTAGAGACTCATCAGATACAAAACATCTGGCCAGGATCCTTGCCTTAGACTTTTTCTTTGTGAGAGTAGGACTATCTTCCATGATGCCTCCAAATGAAAGAATGCCTCTTTCCCATATTTACCTCCAAAAAAGCTTCTACAGTTTCAAGGGAATTAATGAATCAGTACCCATCCAAAATCGAATATAACTCAAATAAGACTGTCAATGTGTTTACTTTTACCAACCAACCAGAGGACATATTAGTTTAAGACTAAACAAACAAGAAAAAATAACTTTAATGAGATAATACAGGAAAAGCTATCCCAATGAACACATGGGTACCCGACATTTCCATACCACCAATGAGGGACACATGCAGAGAATACATGCCACCAGGTATCATAATGAAAGTCTAACATATGGAGAGCAAATGTGAACCACATGGCCAATGCTACTTGATGAGGGCACACACATAAGGAGTATGTATGGTCAGCACATGTGAAGGTGCAGAGAAACTTACTCTGAAAATGATGCATGGTTAACAATGTCCTATGGAGATGTGTAATACTGTTATGGACTGTTTGCTGGGTTTGACATCTACGCTCCCTGCTGAGGATGTTGTTTATTTGGTTTATTATCACTATGTTGGAAGTTTGTTTGTTTTTTTTTAAACTGGATACCCCATTGTTTTCGTTGGAAAACTCTGGTTTTGTGTTTTCTGAGCTTATTATAATGTTTTGGGTTTTTTTAGGTTGTGAGAGTCGTTTCCTGGCTTTCTCCTCCGATCTATAGTATGATAATAGAAAGCCTCTCCTTTACAGTGACATCAGTTTTAGTATATAACAAAGTCTATGAGCCATAGATGTCCAGGTGAGGGCAGCCAGCCAAAAGTGAGCCAGAGTGCCCCAGGCTATGATCAAGTCTCTTCTTTACTTCCAAAGTTTGAAGTGGATTTGAGGTCCATTGTTCAAAATAATTATTTGACTTGGGATTGGAAATTTCCTTAAAATTCCCATTTAATTTCTGTCATTTTTGCTTCTAAAACCCATTTTAAGAGAGAAAGGTGCCCAAACAAAGATAGGAGCTATATAAAGCCTTGGACAACAAAGTCCAGTACGCTCCTCAAAACCTTTCACATTGATATAACAACGATGTTGAGGAAGAGCAAAAGATAAGCAAAGAAGGCAAAGTCTATCCTCCTAGCTTTTATTTCTGCCTTCACATATACATCTACCAAGAACACACAAGAAAATCCTATGCTTTTGTACAAAGTACAAAACTTTTCTTCCCCCTGCATTAACATTGAATTGTTCAGAGCTCCTTTTCTCCCCCTCCTCCAAATCAAATCTAGGTTGCCTTTTTGTCTAGCTATAACAACATCAACTACAATTTTTTTTAATTGCTCATTAACAAAACCCTTTAGAAAATAAAGGTATTAAACATTATATACTGCTCTTCATTCTATCTTCAGAAGTTCACATTGAATAAGATAAACAGCATTACACTAAATGGGAATTATTCTTTGTTGTTCAATAGTGATATCATAAACACTCCAAAGTGCAGAGGAAAGCAAGCCAAGGTTCAGTTATTTCACATGGAACCAGTGGTTCCCCATCCTTGTCATCACTCAACCTTCCCAGTTCAACCAATAAAAGTTCCTTTCGGGCTTAGGATATTTGTCCACGAGGATCCCATTCCTACTAAATGTGGCAACATATTCACATCTATGCCTTGACTTGGATCTGATTATTTAACTACTCATATAGTTAGCTCCATAGAGTATCCTTCACAGGTTCCATATTCCATCTTAATCAGTGACATTTTAAAAAACCTGAAGGAGAGGATATATATATATATATATATATCCTATCCATATATCCCAAGTATGCATTAGCACAAAAAAGGTTATACTTTTGTATTCAACATATTTTATAAATAAGAAAGATTTAAGCATTCATTTCTAAGTTGAATACAATATAGACAATGTTTCTACAGTGAAGTATAGCTAGTGAGAACTATGCTCTTATAGTGAAGAAAAGTAGAAAAAGAAACTAGATAGGTGTGGAAGGAAAATGTCTTTGTTATTTTTCTAAACTTAGCCTTGAACTTCAAGACTGAAGATGTGATAAGGACTAGTTTTTAATTAATATTACCTTAAAAATTAATTTAACAACATTTATTAAGCACCTACTGTATACAACGGTTAGGTCTTTTGACTCTTTTAAAAATATACATATTCATATACATGCAATATATGATACTATATATAAGCCATATATAATATGTGTTTGTATGTATGTATGTACATATATGTGTATGTATATGCAAATATATGTATATATGTATATGCACGCATGTGTGTATTCTCCTTACAGGCACCCAAACAAGCCACTAAGAAAGTTGTTGATGCAAAGGACATGTCCTTAAATTTTGCCAGGTTGATATTAACTTTGTTTTGTATTTAACCAGAGTTTTGTTGTCTCACTATTTACATTTTATTCACTTCATTATAGTGCTTATGTATATCATACTTTTGACTATATTTTCTTTTATTTTTAATGCCTTTTTTAAAAAACATGACTGTAACTACCCAATAATCATTTTTCTACAATAGTGGCCTACCTGGTAACAAAGAAAACCAGCCAAGCAAAATCTAATAGTAAGCTGTTATATCTGACAGCATATTCAGTTTATTATACCTGTAGTCCATTACCTCTCATTTGAGAGGAGGGAAGTTTATTTCATCATCTATCCTGTGAAATTCAAATTGGTCACTGTTGTTGTTGTTGAGTTGTTCAGTCACAATAGAATCTCCATGACCCAGTGGATTATAGCTCACCAATACTATCTGTGGGATTTTCTTGGCAAAGATACTGGAATGGTTTGCCTTTCCTTCTCCAGTGAATTAAGGCAAAGAGTTTACACAGCTAGTCAGTGACTGAGACCAGATTTGTAGTCAGGTCTTCCTGATCCCAGTCCCGGCATTCTATGCACTGAGCCATCTCACCTCCTCTTAAAAAAAATTATCATTGCATTGATATGAATTCTGAGGTCTTTTAGCTTAGTTTTTCTTTACATTGTTGTGGTCATTATTCATATAATAATACTCTTAGTTCTTTTTTAAATCTATGACAGTTCTTTTGAGTCTTCCTCAAATTTTCTGAATTCCTCATATTTCATGCCTCAGTAATAACTCATTCCATCCATATATCAAAATGTGTTCAGCGATTTTCCATTCAATAGATATCCACAGTTTCAGAGATCATTTTCCTTTTGCTATTAAATAAAGTGCTGTTATGAATATTTTGTTAAATGCAGGATCTTTTATTCAATTCTATAAGCATGTTATGTTAGGCACTGAGCTAGTCACAGAGCATACAAAACAACATACTCTCTTAGGAGTGTAATAATAATTAAAAAAAAAACCATGAAACTCTGTTGTACTGCTGAACACTTGAATAAGTCACTTAAATTCCATCTCTTGGCCAGTGTTGAATATCATCTTCTTGATAATGGACACTTCCACAGGTGTTATAGAAATCACCTCCCCCTGGGCTACCAACACACCGATACAGAAGCTCTCAAATTCTCAGGTTCATGAAGTAGCCACCAGACTGAGGATATCCAGGTCAAAATTGCTGTCCAGTCACTAATTTTGGGAAAGAAACATAATGCAAATAAGACAACTAGGGACAAAATCTAGTCTCAGACTTACCTAATCAAATATGTATTTTCACTGCCATACAGTTGTCATTGTCTCAGGTGCACCTGTCTTCCCTCACTGAAAAACCAACAGGGAGGCAGTCTGAGTCCTAAGCAACATTCTCCAAAGAGAGAAAGCTTAATAGATAATTTTTGTTCACATTAAGGGATAATCCTTTTCTTCCTATTTTCTAGCCTAAAAAAACAGTGTTCTAGTTTGTCCAACTATTCTGGAGTACAATTTGGAATTATGCTAAAAAGTGATTGAGGGAAATTATTTTTTTTCTATTATATTAATAACCAATGGAGGACTGCTGCTGTGAACAGCTTTCAAGGTTCTGATTAAATAGTATAGCAAACTCTCTATTCAATAACAAATCAGAGCAAAACATTCACAGAAAATCAAGGTACAGCATTCATAATGTTACAACTTATCATAGAAAATCAAAATACAGTATTCACCATGTCACAACTCAACAACTTATCACTAAAA
>JAQQSV010020821.1:0-10911 GCA_028646515.1 Pseudochirops corinnae
CCAGGGTAACTCATAACTTTATATTACATGCATTGGGGTCCTTGATTTCTTTTAGGAATAGTTTGGACCACATGTTACCTTACCTGAAGGGTGGAACCATTTTTCTTCTGGACCTCTCCACTCTCCAGCTAGATGAAGTAGATTCTCTGCATACCAATTGTACCAATATACCAATTAAAGCAGCGCTAAAATTATTTTAACAGACAGTAACCTTAAGCCTAGGATAGGGTTACAACTGCTTATAATTGCTCTCTTAGCTGGATCCTGAGGCAACATCACATACAATTTTCCTTAAGTCTGAGATCTACAGTGTTTCATATCTGCTCTCTGGACTTTAAAGGAGTTTCCCTCTTGAGCCGTAGAAGACAGTAAAGGGCAAGGTAGGAAAGCCTCTGAAAGGTTTCCCTCCTCTAAAACTATAAATGGTCCTAAAAAATAAAGCAGCCTTTCCAACAGCCAGCATTCCAAATGGCAGAGGTGGACCACTATTTATGAAAGTTCCCCTGAAATATGTTAAGCTATTTTTTCTGAAAATGAAATGAAATATATTTATAAAGTACTTTGCAAACCTTAAAATGCTATATAAATACTAACCCAAATTGGGGGAGGGAAGGGAATGAGGCTCTAGCTGCATCTCATTTGACACAGCTTTCTGGTAGCCTTTGACCATATTGACATGACTTCCTTGTTACTCAAGGGCATATAAAAAGCCCATTCACATTGAGTTGGGGCCATTTAGACTTAGCAGATGTCCCAAGACCATATGAGTCCCCACATTCTTTCCTTGTTGATCAATTAGATTTTAATATGGAGGTGTAGGGGACTGTGAGAATTTCTACCCAATGTAAATGTTGGTATATCTTTTCTATGTTATGAATAATTAAAGCTCCTTTTTAAGCTATTAAATGACTTGTGAATCCTTTACTTCATTCCAACATCAAACTTAAACTAACCAGATATCAGCCGAAATCAGATCTTACCTTAACAAGATTTCTGCTTTCTCTAATCAGCTCTTAGCATCAGAGCTTTCCTCTAATCATATCACCTCCCCATATCAACTGCATAGCCTATCTTATCACTAATCATTTAGTCTCATTTGGGCTCTGCTTCTATCTCTTCAATGCTTCTCTGACTCTCAACTGAAATCCATTTCCTTCTCAACTCCATTAGTTTCTGTAGCCTTCTTCAGCATCTATTCTCTTGGCTCCTTGGTCCTGACTCCTAAATTCTGAATCTTTATTTCTGACTCATAATGCTTATGTCTTATGTCTTGTAAATCTTGTGCCGTGTGTTCTGTCTTCTGTCTTCTGTATGTAGCTTCTAATGCTAGTTTCTACTCTGGTTCTTCAAGTCAGGACCTCCTAGTATGTATTATGCCACCTCTATTATAAGTTGATAAGCTCAAAATACACATTTCCTTCAGATATTATGTAGTTAAATATACAATTGTCCCAAAGTCCTCAAATAGTTATTTGATGCAGTTTCCTAAATATAAATAATATACTGAAGCCTTCTTTGGTATCAGTAAGTACTTTGCCTCAAAAAGATTGCTTTTCTCTAAGACCTCAGAATTTTCTGTTTCACCTCAAGCTACTTTTTTCTATTTTTCTCAAAAAAATGTCCTTTTTTTCAGCCCCTTCTTTCCTGTGTTTTTTTCCCTAAGCAGAGGTAACCAAAAAGCAATCCTGATATTAAGTAGCTAAGTGGCAAAATAGAACTCTGGGCTTGCAATTAAGAAGAACTGATTTCAAATCTGGCCTCAGTTACTTTCTAGCTGTGTGATCCTGTGAAAGTCACTTAAACTCTGTTTGCTTTGATTTCCTCAACTTTAAAATGGGGTTAATAATAGAACTTACTTCCCATGGTGGTTGTGAGGATCAAATAAGATAATATTATTAAAGCTCTTAGTACAGTGTTTGGCACATAGTAGGTGCTAAACAAATGTGTATTCCATCCTTCTTGCCTGAGACAGGCATTTCTAGCTTTGGTTACTACTACCCAGACTACTATTACCCAAAATCATTGAGAGGTCTGTGTGATTGGCAAGAAGAGGTGATCTCTGTAACATCTCCTCAGAGAAAAAGATGACCTCCACCAATGCAATCGTTTGGACTATACAGAGCTGGGGAATAAGGCTGTTTAGTGATTTTATGACTTTTTTCATTTTTTTTATATTTTATGTGAATAATGTAAACAGTAGTTAAAATGAGAATTATAGTTTATTGTTTCATATTTACATACTTGTCAATGTGTGCCTTACAAATCTTTTGTGCTTTAAGTATTTCTTTTGCGGTAGAAAAAAAATAGCTGTCCTTTGGCCTTATCTATCTCGTACATTGAATATTTTTCTAGAAGGGATCCTATTAATGCTTTTGAAGGAATCCTTAAATATGGAAGTAGAGTATAATGAGTGAAAAGGGAGAAAAAGCTTTACTCCTGACTGAATCTAGTTCATATATTCCTAGAACAAAATATATAATATATAATTCTTAGTAGAAGGGGGTTCCCAACATGTCAGAGTCTCCAGTTTTTACATAAAGGGAAAATAACATTTCAAGATCTCAGAACTCTAACAACTCCTGATCAACAGTGACTAATCCTGACTTCGGAGATCTGTAAAAGCAGGTTCTCACTTCTTAACATAGAATGCTGAAATATAGATTTGGAATGAGGTAAAAATTATAAGACATGGTCAATATGTTGATTCATTTTGCTTAATTATACTTCTTAAGTAAAAGAGAAATTTCTTTTGTTGTTTTAGGGAATCACTGTGAAGTAATAATAATGTAAATTTTTAACAGCATAAGTGAAAAATATTTTTAAATAAAAATTTTGAAATATTTTCATTTTGAATTTGTCTTGTCAAGGTTTTTATTTTGTGGGGAAAAACTATTTGATGGTTCATTTTATTCCATCTTCAGAGACGAATATATTTAAATTATTAATTTCCTATTGTGTCAGCTTTGTTAATTTTTATTTTGTAGGCAGTCATCTACTCCCTCTAAATTTTCTAATTTGTTAGACTATAACCATGGTAATATTCCCTGATAACAGTAATTTCCTAAGCCAGACATGGTGGCGCATCTCTGTAATCCCTATAATACCTGCAATTTTACTACTAGATCTATATGCCAAAGAGATCAAAGAAAAAAGGAAAAGGATACTATATGCATTAATATTATGTAATATATATATAACATATATAATATGTATACACACATATATAGATAGCATAGATATATTCATGGCATATACACATACATATATGCATATATGTATGTGTGTGTGTATGCACACTCTTTTTGTGATGGCAAGATTTGGAAATTGAGGGGATGCTCATCAATAGGGCAATGCCTAAACAAGTTGTAGCACATGGTTGTGATGGAATATTATTGTGGTGTAAGAAATGACAAGGGCATGGCTTCAGAAACACCTAGAAAGAATTATATGTACTGATGCGAAGTAAAGGAAGCAAAACTAGAAGAACATTGTACGCAGCAATAGCAATACTGTAATGATAATCAACTATGAAAGATTTTGCTACTCTGATCAATATAATGATCCAGAATTACAAAGGACAAATGTTAAAAAAAAAAAAATGCTATTATATCTCCAGAGAGAGAACTGATGAACTCTGAATGCAGACTGAAGCATACTTTAATTTTTCTTGCTTTTTTTTCAATATGATTAAGTGGAAATATATTTTGCATGACAGATTTTATGGATATAAAATTTCTTGTCTTCTCAATTGATGGGGAAATGGGTAGAAGGAGGAAAAGGATAATAATATTGATTTTTTTTAAAAGAGGGCCAAACTAGTCAGATTACAAATAGAACAAGTCAAAATTTCTGTGCTAATCAGCTTTGGATTGGGGCTTAAGTGGCCACTGTACTTCCAGCCTGATTGAGACAAGGAGACAGTCTAAATAACAAAAATAATAATAACAAAAGTCTTAAGGAAAAGTCTTAACAAACCACACGTGGCACCTCTCAAAAGCATATCATTTATCCTTTAAGGCCTGATTTATATCCATTTTCTTTATAAAATCTACTCTAACCACTCTCACTAGAAGTGATCTCTTTCTCTCTGCTTCTGATTTGATCTTCATTTCTCTCTTTTGCTGATTAAATGTTAGTGGATTGTCAATTTTATTGGTCTTCAAAAAAAACCCTCCTGATTTTAGTTATCAAAGTGCTCAAATTTTATTTCTGTTTTCATTTTCTCTTAACTTTATAGTCTCTATTACATGGTTATAATTGGTTTTTGATTGATTTTTAATCTTCCCTATAGATGATTGCTTTATTCTTTTTGTTTTGTTTTTAAATGTGATTCCAATTAATTTTCTCTTCTTTCTTATTAATTTATGTAGTTAATTATATCAATTTGCCTTTAAGAATTGCTTTGCATATGATATGTTGATTCATAGTATAATTACTCTTTTGTAAGATATTTTATTATTTTTTCATATCTTTTTAAACTTAATAATTGTTCAATAAATTGCTTAATAATTGTCACAGAGTTTTATGTATCTTGATGATATTTTTTGGGATTCTAATTTTATTGCATTATCTGAAAATATGACAAAGTTCTGCCATTTTGATTTGTGTAAGGTTTCTTCATGAAGTGGTATGTGATCAATTTTTGCTAGAATTCCATGTGCACTTGGAAAAAATGTATTTGCCATTTTGTTCTCTCCGTACAGCTTATAATTCTAACTTATTAAGTAAATAATTCAGAGATATAACTTCTTTATCATTTGTCTTTCTATTTGAATTGTCATATTCTAATAATGCAGTGTTAAAGTCCCCTATTATGTTTTAGTCTATTTTTTTGTATTACTGTCAATATTTCCTTAAGAATTAAACTGAAAATTTATGTGGTACATATTAATTGAGAATTATTCTTTTTGTGCTTATCTTTTTCTTTTGTCATTGTGTAATTTGTGTGTACTTGTCAATTTTTTTCTAATTTGAATTCCACTTAATTATGTGACAAAACTATCAACTGTTATTTTTAAACCAGTATTTGAATAACATAATTTACACCAACTTATTCATTTTAATCTATTTCTTTGCATTAAATGTTTTTCCTGTAAAGAAATTACTGATGATTTTTCTTTATCTGGTTTACTTTTCTTCTAACTCTGATAAAAAATGCAGACTATGTTTTTTGTTACAAGAAATATATTTTATCTATCTTCTGTCATTTTTCTATATTGCTCTCAATGCTGACTGCTGGGGGGAAAGTCTTTTAATCTTCTATACTTATTTTGACCCCTAGATCTCATGACTAAAAGAAGTTATGCTTTTATTTTTTAACTATTAAGTAATTCTTATACTCCCTTGAGATGTCATTCCTTACCATTTTTCCCTTCTTGTTTTCTTGTTAACATTTGTCATTTGACCTGTTTCCCATAAGTGTTAATGTTTTCCATTTAAATACCTTTAAAATGGTAGATTCAGATAATTTAATATTCTTTATCTTTTTGTTAAACAAAAGAATATATATATTTTTTTATTGCAATGTCTAATAAGTTTATATTATAGTTTTATAAAAGGTTTGATGTTACTCAGATATTTCATTTTTCATTTCATTAAATGTTACTTCTTTCTTGATACTCGGGGAAGTTTTTATCTTTAAAATTGTGTAGATTTAAAATGAAAGGCCTTAATGAAGCAATTTGAGGATTTCTCCTTTCTAGTGTGTTCTCTCTTTCTCTCTCTCTCTCTTTCTGTCTCTCTTTGTTTCTCTCTCTGTCTCTCTCCCTCTCTCTATCCTTTCTCTCGCTCCTTTTTTAAGAGTTCCCTAATCTAATCCATTTTAGAAACTTTTCCTCTATACAGTAATAGTAAAGTAATCAAATACAATGTAAAGCTTTTTTTTCCTTTTTCAATAATTTCTGAGATTTAAATTAATCTGCTAGTAATTTTTGCCTTGTCTTGAAATTTTGTTATTTTAATTTGCATATGCAATAGTTGGGAAAATTTAGTTTTTGGAAATAAGACTTTTCTCTGAGATATTTGGTTCAAATATTTTCCCAATCTGTCTCTTTTCTTAAAATTCTATCAGTATGGATTTTGTTGATATAGCAACACAAATATTCATACAAATTATCTATTTTTATCTTTTGTAATCTCCTCTAACCTGCGATGAAGTAAGAATTTTCCTTCATTGGCAGTTGCAAAAAGTAAACCTGGCATATTATAGTAGGCAATTAATAAATGTTTATTGACTGACCAATTGAATTCAGTTCAACATGAATAATTAGGTATCTATATAGTCAGATACAAAATATACTCAAATTAAGGACAACATAATTCTGGGGTTATGGAATGTGGTAAGAGCTATATTGGATTAAAAAAACTCACATATGAGGTAGCTTTTGAACTGATGAAGAAGGATAGAAATTCCAAGAGCTAATGTGGAGGAGGAAGGCATTATAGACATTGAGGAAAGTTGTGTGAAGGCACAGAGGTAGAAGATGGAATATTGTGTAAGAGGAATAATCTGTTTAGTGTTCATGTGGGATAGAAGGAAATAATGAGAGATCAGTCTATAAGTGGGAGCTATGTTTGAAGGACTATATTACTAATGGTTTTCAATAACAGATTTACTTAGTGACTATTACTTATTATCATTATTTCATAGAAAGACAAGGAGAAGATCACTTTCTTCTGGAATCCAAATGGATTCCATTCATTTAGGGGCATGCTCCCAGGTACCCCCAAAAGACACCAGCCCCTTTCTGTTGACTTATGGGAAAAGATATTTAGAGTCAAGAACTACATGGAAGAATTGTTACACCTAATGATGGCTTTGGATTTGGATTTGGAAAGACATTTTTAAAACATGAGGAAATAGTAATGAAAATATTGTGACCTATAAAATGTGTATGTATACATAAAATTGTACAAATAGATGTATACATATAGATAAATCTATAAATATATAGACATACCTTTTTATCTGAAGATGCTATAAATTTTTCAGCCCTAGTTTCTTCAGGTGATCCAATATTTTCATCATTCTTTCCTCATGTTCTTTTCATATCTTTTCAAATAAAATGCATTTGAAATGTGTGTGTATCTATATCTATCTAGATAGATAGATAGTTGTACATGCACCATACACAGAGGAAGATAACATCAACTTTTATGAAAAATGACCACATATTAGGGCACAAAGATATTAAAAATAAATATCAAAAGGCAGAAATAGTTAACACAACCTTTACAAATAAAAATAATAATTAGTTCAGAGAGCACAAACCAAAGATGCAGATACTTATCTTTCTCTTGTTTAGATA
Source organism: Pseudochirops corinnae (assembly GCA_028646515.1). NCBI lineage: Eukaryota > Metazoa > Chordata > Mammalia > Diprotodontia > Pseudocheiridae > Pseudochirops > Pseudochirops corinnae. Next base: position 7,308 of record JAQQSV010020821.1, read on the forward strand.
TTAGGCTATATTTGTCTCATTAAAAGAATCTAGTAGATTGTTCTCTATCTCAGTTTTTGAAAATAATATGTCCCTTTGGTGACAATTGGTATTTAAAAGACTGATCTGTGAATTCATCAATCACTTAATTAATACTAATTTGTTTTGCTAAAACAGCCCAGGGCTGAAAAATTGTAGTCCTAGAAGTATATATTAATAGACTAAAATAGGAGAGGATAAATGAACTGAATGTGCATTTTAATCAGTCAACTAGCATTTTTTTAAGTGCCCACTATGTATCAGGAACTAGCAATACAAAAAAGGTAAAAGACAATCCTTACCCTCAAGGAGCTTATAATTTAATGAGGGAGACAACATGCAAACAACTATGTATAAACAAGATATATATAGGATAAATTAAAGATAATCAGAGGGAAGGCATTAGCATTAAGGATTCTAAGGATCAGGAAATGCTTCTTGAAGAAATTGACATTTTAGCTGAATCTTGAAAGAAGTCAGGGAAGTTAGGAAGCACAGATGAAGAGGGGAACAATTCCAGGCATGGGGGACAACCTAGTAAAAATGCCTAGAGTTGGGAGATGAAGTGTCTTGTTCAAGAAACAGCAAGGAGGACAATGCTACTGCATCTATTTTTTTAAACATAAAGTCAACAAATAAGCAGACCCCCAAAAAGCATATGAGATGATAAGATGAGAAACAATAAATTAAAAAACAAAACAACTATAGAAATGATAAACAAAACTAAAAGTTTTTAAAATACAAAAAAATTAATTAACTTTTGGCCTACTTGACTAAAAAGAAGAGAGAGCAGGAAACAAAATTTAAAATAAAAATGTACAAGTTGAAATCAACAAAACTAGAAGAATTTTTTAAATTATCAAAACCTGCTATGAACAGATATATGCTAACAAAACTAAGACCACAAAAGAAAAAGAAATATTTTTTAAAAAATATTTAAAGTAACGGAATGCCAAATAGATATCTTAAGTATTCCAATCATCCAAGAAACAATAATTATGACTACATTGGATTTATACCACAGAAGTAAGAATAGTTTAACATCATGGGATCATTCAACCTAATTAGTCATACTAAAAACAAAAACTTCCAAAATCACATTGCTATCTCAATTTATACAGAAAAGACCTCTGACAAGTACAACACTAACTTACGTTTCAAAGTAACGGCCAGGGGAGGAGAATCAGTGATTCTTCATCCCAGTATAGGCATAAAGGAAAATTTTGTATTATAAAAAGAATCTATCTAAAAGCATAACCAAGATTCAAATACAATTAAATACATGAAAATATTTCCCAGTAAATACAGGGGTAAAGCAGGGATACCCAGTTGTTCTACTATTATTTAATATGTTTCTAAAAATGCTAGCAATAAAAGAAAAAGAAATGAATTGGTCCTGGCAATGCATGAGTCAACCTCATCATCTATCTGGGCATCTCTGGAAAGTATACTGCCAAGGTAAGTGAACTTATCTGCAGCATTCAAAATTTCTCCAACCTTTTATAACCAATGATCCCAGGTATGGATGGTGTGATATTAGTTGGTGGAAAGCCTTTATTTTCTTGGAGTTAATTGTTAGACCAAAATCAATACAAACAGATAATCAATCTATATTTCATTGAATCTCAGCCTCAGAGTCTGCATTGAGTGCACAATCATCCATGAACAAAAAGTTGCACACCAACTCTCTCTCCACATTAGTCTTTGCTTGTAGCTTTTTCAAGTTAAATATTCTACCATCAGTGCAGTAGGAACTATCAAAGACGAAACAGATAATTTTGCTTATATGAAGCAGAAAAACATATGTTTAAATAAAATTAATGCTTCAAAGAAATGAAGGGAAGTGACCATATAGGGGGAAATCTATATCAGTTTCTTCAGATAAGGGAATCACGATAGGGCATGAAGATAGAAAAAAATTCATATGTGTATTTGTGTGTATTTGTTATGTGCACACACAATACACATATGTTTATTTTCTTATACTTCTCCTTTGGAGCCATGCTTGTTCTTTGTAATTTTGTTACATATATATGATTATGTGTGTGTGTATATATACAAGTGAACAAAAGTCATTGCCTAATAGATAAGCAGTCAAAGAGTATAAACAAAATGTCTTCAGAAGAACTACAAATATTAACAGTCATGGAAAGAACATGACAAATCACTAATAAGGAAAGAAATGTGCATCAAAATAACCCTGAGGTTTTATTTCACTCCCAGCATATTTTCAAAGATGACAAAGGTTGAAATAAGATGTGAAAAGACAGACACAGCAGAGCACAGTTGGTGGAGCTGGGAATTAATACAACCATTTTGAAAATCAATTCAGAATTATGCAAATACAATGACTAAAATGTCCACTCCCTTCGACCTGGAGATTCTGTTACTAGACTTGTACTCCAAAGAGGTCATTGATAAGAAGAAAGTTCCCAAAACACATCAAGGTATTTATAGCAACACTTTTTGTGGCAGCAAAGAATCAGAAGCGAAGTAGATGCTAATCAATGACTAAAAAAATTATAGTACATGAATATAGTGGAATAATATTACTATTCTGTAAGAAACAAGTACATGGAATACAGAAACGTAAGAAAATACTTACAAAATTTGATGCAGAGTGAAGTGAACAAAACAAAAAAATAATGTACACAATGTTATAGCAACATAAATAGAATTAAAAGCTACAAAACAATCAGAACTGGTTATTACAAAATTAGAAAGTACAAACATGGCTCCAAAGATGAGATATGACAAAACAATCCCTCTTTACTCCTTTGCAAAGATGGGAGGTTCATAGGAATGGTCCACTGTATACATGTATTTCCAGACTTTTTTAATACATTGTTTTACTGATTTTTTAATCTCTTACTATTTTTTAATCTTTTTTTGTCTTTACAAAATATTAATTGTTATAGGGGATGGCTCTCTGAGATGGAGTGGAAATACTAAGACAAATTTTGATGATGTAAAAAACAGAATATCAATTAATTTTTTTTCTTTTTTTGGAGGAGGGAAGTAGAATAATTGAGGTTAAGTGACTTTTCTAAGGTCACACAGCAAGTGTGTCAAGTGTCTGTCTGAGGCTGGATTTGAACTCAGGTCTTCCTGACTCCAGGGCTGGTACTCTATTCTAGCTGCCTCCTCAATTAATTTTTTTTAAAAGAAACTACTGGATTAGATAAATGCGGCTGATCTTAAATTGTTAATAGAGAAGTGCCCATTTTTCAGAACCTGTGTCTAATAAATGGAATATAATTGTAACTAATATTTGAACTTAAAACTACCAGGAAACTGACTTAAATCAGCTCCAGCAGAGAAAAGGCTTATTTACCAGCTGTACCCATCCAAAGAATATTCAAGACTCACATTTGGTGGCCATTATCAGAAATTTGTAAGGAACCAAAAACCTGCTACTATTGTTGAACTACTGTATCAGCATTGCAGTATTCACAATGCCTACAGTAACTAAAAATATGCTGATATAGTTATTAATCACAAAATGGAACAGGCTCTCTACATAAGAAATATAGATAGTGCATTCATTTAAATACCAGAAGACTGAGTCCCAAAACCAGAAAGTCAA
>JAQQSV010020822.1:0-10911 GCA_028646515.1 Pseudochirops corinnae
ATGTGAGAGCTGCGATATATTGCTGCTGCTACGCCGCCATCTTGGCTCTGCCCCCCATAGATAGAATTTATATACATCAAAAGTAATGAACTTTTAAAAATTTGATCGTATATTATATACCTTCAAGTATCTAATTTTGGGGGAATGTAATAATAACTTCTGATATTAATGTTTATAAAATACATACCCTGGCCATCTGATTTTCATAAAAACACTGTGAAGTAGTTATGACAAATATTAATATTCCCCTCTTACAGATGAGGAAAGTATAGCTCAATAAGGTTGTCAATTGAAAAGCCAGTCAATAAGAATTTATTAAGAGCTTACTTTGTGCTAAACACTGGAAAAACAAGCAAAAATAAGCCCTGTCCTGAAGGAAGATTTGTCCATGGGCACACATTTACTAAGTATTAGAAGAACCCAGGCCATTAGTATGATGACTGTTAGAGTGTGTATTTCTTAAGCGTCTAGGTGGTACAGTGAATAGAACACCAGCCCTGGAGTCAGGAGGACCTGAATTCAAATGTGATCTCAGACACTTAACACATAATAGCTGTGTGACCTTGGGCAAGTCACTTAACTCCAATTGCCCTACTTTCCCCCTCCAAAAAAAAAAGTAAAAGAAAAAAAATTTTTTAAATATATATTTCTACATTGTACACAGTAACAGCTACATGGTGCAATGGACTGACTTTGATAGCCTTAGCTTTTCTCAGTGATGAGCTAAGACAACTCCAAAAGACTCACAATGGAAAATACTATCCACATCCAGAGAAAGAACTCGGGAGTCTGAATACAGGTGGAAGCAGACTATTTGCTCTCCTTTTCTTTTGTTGATCTGTTTTGTTTCCTATTTCTTGTGGTTCCTCCCATTAGTTCTAATTCTTCTTTACATCATGACTAATGTCAGGATATGTTCAATATGAATGTTTAAGTAGAGCCACTGTTAGATTGCATGCCATCTTAGGGAAAAGGGAGGAGACAGGAGGGGGAGAACATTTAAAACTCAAAATCTTATGGAAGTGAATGTTGAAAACTAAAAATAAATAAGTTATTTTTTAAAAATTTTGAAAATAGTTAAACACTTCCCAATGTAAGGCATGGTGATGAAATCTGCTGTTGCCTTCACCAGAAAGCTGAAAGATTCAGCAACTTACAATTAGAGTGTAACCTTCGACAAAGTCAGAGTTGTTATATTTGGCTTAACAACCCAGCTTGGTTCTTAGGATTTTTTCCCCAAAAGTATTAAGGATAAAGCTTTCTTCCCAAATGGATGTTTTATAATTTAAATAATTAATGTTATATAACTTAAAAAAAAAAAAAAAGAATTAGGGGCAGCTAAGTAGTGCAGTGAATAGAGAACCGGCCCTGGAGTCAGGAGGACCTGAGTTCAAATGTGACCTCAGACACTTGACACTTACTAGCTGTATGACCTTGGGCAAGTCACTTATCCCCAATTGCCCTGCCTTCCCCCCTCCAAATATATATATATTCCTTGAGAGTTGGAGTTGTGTTGTATTCTTTGTGTGGCACATAGTGGGTACTTAATAATGCTTATTATTATTATTTTAAATAATATTTTATTTTCTCCCAGTTACACAGACAATTTTTAACATTCGTTTAAAATTTTTTTTGAGTTCCAAATTTTCTCTCTCCCTCCCTCACTTACCCCCTCCCTGAGACAGCAAGCAATTTGATATAAGCTGCACATGTTCAATCATGCAAAACATATTACCATATTAGTCATGCTGTGAAAGAAGTCATAAACCCAAAGGAAAAAAGCCACCAAAAAAATACAGAAAGTGAAAAATAGGGTGCTTCAATCTGTATTCAAACTCCATTTGTTCTTTCTCCAGAGATGAATAGCATTTTCATCATGAATCCTTTGGATCTGTCTGAATCATTGTATTTCTGAGAATAGCTAAGTCATTCACAGGTGATTATTGTATAGTATTACTTATACTGTTACTTATTACTTATACTGTTACTGTATATACTTATACAGAATTTTCTTCTGGTTCTGCTCACTTCACTTTGCATCAGCTCATGTAAGTCTTTCCAGGTTTTCCTGATATCAATCTGCTCATCTTTTCTTATAGCATAGTAATATTCCAATACATTCATCATATACCAAGATTTGTTTAGCCATTCCCCAGTTGATGGGCATCCTCTCAATTTCCAGTTCTTTGCCAACACAAAAAGAGCCAATGTTCAGTATTTTTATGAAGATCAGATGGTGTAGGGTATGTAAAGCATTTTGCAAACATTAAGTGAGTTCACTATCCCTCACTTTAGTCAGAGAAAGACCATTCACCTACCTGCATTATTAGAGTAATATATTAGTTTGATGAGACACGTTTTCCGAAATACTCGAGGAATGAGATTCTACTTATTCAGGAATTATGATATTGTTTTCCTGTTACTCTATTACTGATTTCAGTCTCACTCAAATGTTTTTTCTGTTTCAATGCTATTTTGATTGGATATTTTATTGTGGAGAATATGCAGACCTGAGGTGACTTTAAAAGTTCCCAGTTTCAAATTGGGTGGGAGAAAAAAGATGAATAACCATGAAAAATATCCACTATTTGAACTGAACCCAGAGTGGGTGGGTCCCACAGGCTACACAGATAATTCTACAGAGATAAATCCGTATCTCTAGCAATGACCCTAAGCTCCAGACTCATATTTCCAGACTTTTATTATCTGAATGTCACACCATTACATGGCATTCAATATGTCTAAAATCAAATTTATGTGTCCAAATCATTCCCCAAAACCTTACTATTAAAGGCACTACCATCCTCCCCAGTGACCAAGGTTCAAACCTTATAGCCATAATTGACTTCTCCCTTTCCCTCATGTACATTCTTATAGCCTATATATGCATTTCCAGCATAACTGTTAGGAGCCATAGTTGCTCAATTCTGTTGATTTCATTTCCAGAATATTTCTCAATTCTTTCTATTCCTACTATTACCCTAATCTGAGTTCACACTATCTCCTACCACACCTTACCAAGATTATCGTACTAACAATTTAGTCTCTTCTCTTCCAGTCTCTTAATACTAATACTAGGTTATTTATCTCAAAACAGAGCTATGATGATAGATTTATAGAATAATAACGTAAATCTCTGATCAAAAACCTTCAATAGCTTCCTACATCCTACCAAATAAAGTAAAAACTCCTTAAATGAGCATTTTTAAGGTTCAAATGTGGCTCTAACTTATCACCCTAAGCTGTCTTCTGGACTTTATTCACACAACTTAAGTTCACATAACCTGTTCTTCAGTCAGACTATAATTATGGCCATTAATTATCCCAACAAGTTTCCTGCTTTTCATTCCATGTACTTAAAAAATAAAAATAACAAAATAACTTTTTTTATTGCTATATTTTATTTTATATCATTTCATTTCCAAATATATCCCTCCCATTTTTCTATCCCAAGGGCCATCCCTTGTAACAATGATTAAAAAAGAAATAGAAAACAACGAAGTTATTTTCTATTTCAGTGAAACCAACAAACATTTTAACAATGTCTGACAGAATATCCTCTGAACTTCCTCAAGCTGTTATCTTTGATTGAAGACACCTTCCCCCAGATCTATCTACCTGTCATGTTTGTTTGTTTGTTGTCTCCCCTGTTAGATTGTAAGCTCCATGAGGGCAGGGATTGTCTTTTCCTTCTTTTTGTATCCCCAATGCAGTGCTTAGCACCTAGTAGGCACTTGATAAATGTTTATTGATTGATTGAAGCTAAAAGAGCATGGCAGTAACTTATCCAAAGATTTCAGCTAAGTAAGAAGCCCGAGGCAGTGGAGACTACAGCCAAGAGACATCTGCAGAGACATGTCCAACAAGGTAGCCTCCCACAGACACTCAGCAGAGCTGTGTCCTACAAGTACAGACCGCAAAGCTTCCAGCAGAAAGGAAGACTGGTATTGGTGACAGCAGTCCTGGAAAGAGCAGGACAATGACATCAGTGGTTATCAACAGTCTTGTAGCATCAGCATATGTGTGTCCTGCGGTGTTACGTGTGTGCTCACCCAGTGTGCATCCTGCTCATGTATTCCCTACATGTGAATGCTTCTGTGTGTGTCTTCATTCTTCCCATTGATAGTATGTGTATTTGTGGGAGAGTCTACCCTGGGTTCACAGGGGAAATGTTTTGTTGCCACTTCTCTTTTTTTGGTAAGGAAATGGGTGTTAAATGACTTGCCCAGGGTCACACAACTAGTAAGTGTCTAGTGTCTGGGGCTGTATTTGAACTCAGGTCCTCTTGATTCCAGGGCCAGTGTTCTATCCATCTTACTGTGACATTTCATGACATTTGTAAAAGCCTTTGCTTTGAGCTAATTTTGTCCTCCGGATAACTATTAAAGGTTCAACATATTATGGAGAGCTATAATTATAGGAAATGTAAACTCACATAGTACCCTGGACATAGTAGCATCTCCAGCCCTGAGAAACCAACCCTTTGGTTGGGGGATGCCCCAAATACTCCAAAGGTAAACTTTTAAAATACAAGAGCTGTTTCTTCTTTTTTTTCTTTATATCTTCAGCATCTAATACAGTACTTTGCACATAATAGATTCTTAACAAAATGACTTGAGTTGTATAGTAATAGATATTTATTCATGATGATAATAGAATTAGAGTAGTTACATTCCATCTACTTGATGAAAATTATATTTTACATAAAAGGGCAAATGACCATTTCTTTTGAGAAGAATACGGATTTTAGAAGTACTTCAGGTGACCACAGTAGGACAGTAGGAGAATTAAATATTATTCACTACAGACTACTTCTAACGAGAAAAGTGCCTTTGAATAAGAAGAAAAGAACCCAATATTCCTGGATCAGGGAAACAGAATTCTTTGTGCCATTTAGCTTCTAAAATGGCTTTTCAAAAGATCATTGTTCTTTCTTTTTTTTTTTGTATCCATGTTAGTCTAATTTATATTTGCTTTATAGAGTTTTCCTGTCACTCTAAAGATTACAAATAAAAAAGCAAATGCTGTTCCCTAGAAGGGTGGGGAAGGAGAGGGAAGCCCTATTCAATTGAACAGGTTATTTGTAAATTAAGTTTACAGAGAGTCCTAACATGCTTTGTGCTTGCTTGTCTTTTGTGAAGACTCTCAGGACTCTCCCAAACTACTCCCCTAAGATGCCTATATCATTCCAAAAGCTTCAAAACATTCTCCCATTGTTGTTGTTTAAATGAGAACACCTGAACTTATGAAACTCGGTGCCTGTGAAAATAAGATCATAGGTTTTAAAGCTGGAAAGGACTACAGAGGTAGGCCTTCCAGTCCAATCTTCTATTTTCGAAATTAAGAAACTGAGTTGGCCCTGAGAGGGGAAAGGGATTTGGTCAAGGCCACACCCAGACAGTAAGTAGGAGAGCCAAGTTCAAACCCTTCTGACTCCAAATCCCTTGCTCGTTTTACTGTTCCACATTGCTTTAATTTTTCATTATTAACTAATTGATTAATGCAACAAAACTTTATTGAAAAAAATTTATCGCCACTAGTCCCCAGTGAATTTAACCTATCTTCCTTATTCTGCATTGTTGTCGTTTGGTTGTTTTTCTATCACGTCTGATTCTTTGTGTCTCTTTGGTTTTAGGGGTTCTTTTTTTGGCAGATACTGGAGTGGTTTGCCATTTCCTTCTCCAGCTCATTTTATAGATGAGGAAACTGAAGTGACTTGCCCAGGGTCACACAGCTAATAGTGTCTAAGGCCAGATGTGAACTCAAGGAGATGTCTTCCTGACTCCAGGCCTGGCACTCTATCCACTGGCTCACTTTAACTGTCCTATATGCTGTATGACCTATAGCCTACTTCCTATGCTGAGTATAATTTATGACTATGGTAGCTGCGGTTGAGATACTGTGTATGGATATGGTTCACAGAGTAGTTGCAAGGTGGGGCTGAAAACCTGGACCTGGCTCAAGCCCCGAGTCACAGGGCCAATTATATCAGTCAGTGGTGGCTGCTTTATTTTTTTTAAGCCCTGCCCTCAAATGAATGAGGCTAGACAAATGAATGTGGCCACATTGATTTAACACCCACAAGTTTACTGGGGTTAGACTCACTCTGGTTTTCATTTTTTCACTCTTCCTCCAGGTACGTGGATAGCTTATAACTAGGGTTTTCTTCCAATGTTAATTCCTCATGTCTTCCCTTTCTTTTTAAAATTCAGTTCTATCAACAAATATTTACTAAACCCTGTTTACAAGGCACTGTGTTAAGTGATGGGGCTAGAGACAAGGATGAAAATGAAATAGTAAACAGTCCCTGCCCTCAAAGAACTTATATTCTTTTGGGGGGATACAACCTGTAGAAAAGTAAATATAAGTAAATACAAATTAATTTTATGGAGAGAACACTACTAACTGGAGGGGAGGGGAAGAAGGGGATTAGGAGAGGCCTTGTGTAGAGGAGAGCCCGAGATCTGAGTCTGGGAAGAAGATAAGAGATTTGGGATTTGGGGAGATGAGGAGGGAGTGCTATTCACTCCTACAAAAGTACTTCACTTTACTGTGTTTTACATTAGAAAGCTTACAACTACAAGAGAAGTGCTTTCAAGACCTTTCTGGATTTCTGTTTAAGAGCTCAGAGTTTATGCCTAATTTTAAAGTCTCCTGAAACCTCTGACAATTCTGATTCCACAGGCTGATCCATCTAATGCTAAATTCCAACATATTGAATGCAAACCACTTGGTCTTTTTGTTTCCAAACTCTAGGTTTTTGGTAACCTTCCAACAGAATGGTCAGATTCAAAGAGGAGATGAGGTTGATCAGGTACACCTTGTGCTGAGTTTGATTTGTTGAGAGAGGGAGGTAGTGGTAGCTTCAGGCACATCTTGATCCATATAAACAGGTTGAGATGGGTGGAAACTGATCAGATTTTAGGATAAAGAGCCTCTGGGATAAAGGCTCACATGAGTTTCTTGAGAAATTGTGGCTGCCAGAAGAACGGATGATGTTACACATGGCAATAATTTATATCAATTTACTGTTTACGAAGCACTTGCCTGACAACAACCTTATTAAGTGTGGAGCGGAAGTATCATCATCTCTATTCTATATGTAAGGGAGCATATCTGGCCCCAGATAGATACTCATATTATTCCAGGGACTACATCTCCCAGAGGGTTATGAACAATTTTCTCTGGTTCATATCACCCAGTGAAGACCTCTGAATGGTTAGATAGGCTTTTAACGCATACAGTTTAAAAAGAAGACAAGTCTCATGGGGCTGAGACATAGGAGGTTTACAATAGCCAGGAGAAGGTAGGGAAGAATGACAGCCATGCTCTGAGTTCTGGTATTTGAGGGGGGATCAGAAGAGGCAACAGGCAGCTAGGTGGCACAGTGGATAGAGTGCTGGGCCTGGAGTCAAAAAGACATCTTCCTGAGTTCAAATCTGACCTTACACAGTTAGCTGTGTGACCCTGGGCAAGCCACTTTACCCTATTTGCCTCAGTTTCCTCATCTGTAAAATAAGCTGGAGAAGGAAATGGCAAACCACTTCAGTATCTTTGCCAAGAAAACCCCAAATGGGGTCACAGTCGGACACAGATGAACAAACAGAGGCATTACCAGAAAGGACTCAGGTCTGGAGTGGTTGAGCGTTGAGAGTATGAATGCTTGTTTCTGGTGTTATGCAAGTGCCACAATGATGCAAGAATAGAGTTCAGAACACCCTGAGATGCTGGATGGGGAGGTTGGTATTTGTTTGTTTTTCTACATATTCCAAGTAAATGTCCTTTTATAAAAACCAATACAGGTATATCTTGGAAATATTACAGTTTCAGTTCCAGACCACTGTAATAAAGTGAATATCTATGTCACATGAATTTTTTGTTTCCTAGTGCCTATAAAAAATTATGTTTACACTATACTGTAATCTGAATGTGCAATAGCACAACGTCTAAAAAAGAATGTATATGCCTTAATTTAGAAATACCTTATTGCTAAAAAATGTTAACCATCGTCTGAGCCTTTAGCTAGTCGTAATCTTTTTGGTGGTAGCTGATCATGCCTCAATGTTAATGGCAGCTGACTGATCAGGATGGTGGTTGTTGAATGTTCGTGTGTCTGTGGCAATTTCTTAAATATTTAGAGGACATTGTAGGGTTATTAACTGATCTAATTTCAGTATTGTGTCTCAGAAAACAAAGATGCTGGAGGAGAGGTAGAGAATCCTGGAACAGTGAGTTGGTAAAGCAGTCAGAACACATATGTTTATCATTGAGTTTTCTGACTCATATGGGCAGGGTTTGTGGTCCCCCAAAACAAGTATAACAGTAATATCAAAAATAATCTCACAGATCACCAGAATAGCTATAATAATAATGAAAAAGTTTTACCAAAATGTGACAGAGACACAATGTGAACACATGTTGGGAAAATGGCACCAACAGACTTGCTTTATGTAGAGTTGTCACAAACCTTCAATTTATAAAAAATACAGTATCTGTGGAGTGCAATAAAGAGAAGCAAAATAAAATATGAGATATGCCTCAATAAATGATTAGAAGATGGGGTGCTAGCAATCATTGGTTAAGAGACAAGAAACACAACAGGTAAGGGTTCAAGCCAATAGCATTAGAGGGATAACATTAGAAATTCCCTTTAGGATAATCCTAGAACCTTGAGGAAAACATGCATTAGGCTTTGCTCTGAAGGAGCAAGCCTGGAGCATACTTGCTAAGACTGAGAGGTTAAAAAAAAACAACACGTTGAGGGCTGTATCCCAAAGAGATCATACAAATGGGGAAAGGACCCACATATACAAAAATAAATAAATTAATTAAAATTTAAAAAAAGACTGAGAGGTTACATGACTTGCTCTTAGTAAGTGGCATGACCAGAACTCAAAACCCATCTCTCCTGACTCCAAGTCAGCTCTCTTTGATACAAATGCTGTATAATATCTTATATTAGTATAGTGCTATTAAATTTTCTTTTTTCCCCTTATTGTCTTGTAATATGGTTACAATATAAAATAGAAAAATTGTGCATTTCTACATACTTTTTGAAAAATTAGTAAATGAATCAATAAAAATTTATTAATTTATTCAGCCTTACTGTATGTTATACCCTGAGCATATGTACATGGGATAGCACTTATAGAGAAAAGTTTGCAAGGCATATGTGGAATATTTCTAAATTAGAAATTATAGGTTTGTACCATCTCTTCCACACTCCTTATTTGTTTTTTTAGATCATTCTAGCAAAATAAAAAAAAAAGAAAGATGCAAGACCACTAGCATAACCCAGAGATTCTCTGTTGATTTTCACAATGTTCCTTCTTACTGTCTCCCTTCATGAGAATAAGCTTTCAAAAGTTACAAGGCATGGTATCCTATATAATTTTTAATACTCTTTATCTCAGTGCTTCATAGGATCACAGATGTAGAGCCAGAAGGGGTCTTAGTGGCTATCTAGTTATCCCTACCCCCTTATTTTGCAGAAGAGAAAACAGGTTCATGGTTTTAAGCCCCAGAGTGATTTAATTGTGCAGACCATGGTATTCTCCATGCCTTACCTGATATTCAGGTAATTGAATACACTACTGAAGTCTTTACTGTTCAATATAGTTCAATATTGTTCAAATAATGTAAGTAACCTTGCAATCAGGTCTCATCACCACCACACTACTAAAACTCCTCACTCAAAAGTCACTGATAACTTAACCAAATCCAGTAGTCTTTTTTCTTTTCATTCATTCATTCAACTTGCAATTATTAAGTGTTTATTATGCGCAAGGCACTCTATTAGGATTTAGTGAAACAAAAATAAGATGAAAAATAGTCACTTCCTTCAAAAAGTTTACATTTTCCTAAAGGAATAATAATAATAACAATGATGATGATGATGATGATGATGATGATAGCTATGGTAATATAACACTTTAAGGTTTGTAAGGCACTTTATAAATATTATCTTGTTTTATCCTCAAAACAACCCTAGGGGCAGAGTGAAGATGGCAGCATAGAAGCAGGAAAACTCTGTGAGCTCCCCCCATAACCACCTCAAATACCTATAAAATATGACTCTAAACAAATTTTAGAGCTACAGAACCCACAAAATGACAGAGAAACAAAGCTCCCACTGAAGGCAGCCCCACAGGCAAACAGGAAGGGTTCATCGCAGCATGCTGGGAGCAGAAACCAGACCCATCTGAGCCTTGGTTTTAGCCCCAGGGTGGCCTGACCAGGGGCTGCTGCAGACTTTGGGAGAGTGGATCACCAACAGCTGTGGCAGTTTCCAGAATTATCAACCCATAGATGCAGAAGAAAAAGTGAGAGGTCAGTGTAGAACTCTCCTGGATCTGGGGAGGACAGAGGAGCAGGTCCAGCCCTCTGTCCCTGGAGTGAGATGCAGCAGAAGTGGTGGCCCTGCAGCTGCCTCCACATGTCTGCTTCAGAGCTCTTGGCCTGCAAATTGTAGGGGGGGCCAAGCGACCATTCAGATGCTAAGTGTTCTTGCCTTAACCTGCCTGGATCTGGATTGCTTTCTTGGGTGGTGGTCCTGAGGTGTGTGACCAGTGAGCCAAAGCTGGTGGTGGCTGTAGAGATGGTGGCCTCCTAATAGCTCTGGCAGCTGTGAACACCCCAGCGATTTGGGACAAAGCTCTCCCCTCTGGAAGCAGAGTTCTACTGTGGCAAAGAGCTCAAAAGTCAAGTAATTGACTGGTAACATGAGCAAGCCAAAGGAAGCAAACCAAATACAGCCATCCAACTTCAGATTCCTTTTTTGGGGACAAAAAGGAGCAAAGCATGGAATGGGAGGAAGACAATGAAGTCAGAACTCCTGCACCAAAAGCTTCCAAGAAAAATATGAACTGGTTAAAGGCCATAAAGGAATTTAAGAAGGATTTTGAAAACCAA
>JAQQSV010020823.1:0-10910 GCA_028646515.1 Pseudochirops corinnae
CCCCCCCCCCCCATGACTGCAAGTGAAGCTGTATTAGCACACCCAAGGATAGGGCAGAAGCTTGCATGAAAACCCACCCCTGTAGCTTGAGTGCCTCTCCCTCTTTCCAGTGTCTTGGACACCCCATCTCCAGGCTGTGGAAGTTTGTTCAGTACTAAACAACCAGCTTGGCCGCAGCCTTGCAGAAGCAAAAGTCTGCCCCAGGTGGCAACCTAGAAGCACCCACAAAGCAAAGCTCTGAATTATCTGTGGGGGTGGGAGGTGGGGTAGGGATTGGCTCTGAACTGCTGGTGTCTGGCCAAGAGAACTAAGGAAGAGAAGGAATAGAACAGATCACTGGAGAGGAGAACAATGAATTGTCCAGTGTGAGAGGAGTCTGAGATACTTTGAGACCCAGCACCTAAAGAAACTATAATCAGAGTGGAGGGAGTCTGGAAGTAAATGATAAGAAAAATAAAAAAAAAACTGACAGTACCAAGGAGAAGAAAACTCAAACACCTTGAACATAAACAATAGGAAAAACTAATAGCAGAAGAAAACTATGGTCTTCCTAAAGGAACATTTCTGTTTTGACTTTATTATAAATAGGCATGGGAGCTGGACCTGTGGATTAATTAATGTAGAATGTTCCCAGATGAAAAAATTCCTACAAACAATGCAGGTCGTTATTTTAAATTATAGTTTTAAGAGCTGAATAGATCATCAAGAGGTTAAGTGATCTGACCAGAATTGCACAGTCAGTTATGTTCCAGAAATGACACTTGAACCTAACTGTCTTTCTGGCTTTGAAACTGACTCTCTTTCTACCATGCCATCCATGCTGCTTCTCATCATTTCAGATGTCAACCAAAATTTCACATATGATTTAATTAATTTAGAAATTCCTTCCAATGATTCAACTGTTAGCCCAGTCATGCCTGTTCCTCTGATGTGACACTTTACCATGCTCTTTATTTATAGAACCATATATTTACAGCTGAAAGAGTCCCAAAACACCATTTTGTCCAATCAATTTGTTTTACAGATGAAGAAATGAGGCCCAGGGTGGTTAAATGGTACCCCATTATCCCCAGGATGAAATGAAAACTTCTTTCTTTGTCATTTAAAACCCTTACAGCCTGAATCCAACCTATCTTTCTAGACTTATTACACCTTTGTCCTGTAAAGGTACTCTATGGTCTTCTTGTAATGCCTTCAAACAAGCTGTTCTCTCCTTTGTCTACAAGAATTCTCCTCTTCTCCTTTCAACTATACTTTGCTGAGCTGATGTTGATTTACCTTGATAGAGGGAGTTTCCTTGTGGGGGAGTTCTCCATACCAGTGATTTCACAGGTTCAGTCTAATATTGATATGTACATGGACATTTATTTATGTATATGCTATCTCATACTATAAAATGTAAGCTCCCTGAGGACAAGTCTTATTTCATTTTTGTCTTGTTGTCTTTAATGTCTGGCATGTAATAGGGCCTTATGATAAATGCTTTTAGAATAATCAATTGATCTGGGGAGAGAAGAGGGCTAGAAACAGACACATTTGGAGACACCTTGTCTCCTATGGCAATTTAATCCCAGTGTCCAAAACTTAAGGTCAGTTGGAGCCAAATAAGTCAGAAAGACATGATAACAGAGGGCATCATTTGTGAAAATCAATCAAACTCCAGTCTCACCTTTTTGTAGAGGTTTCTTGACTGACTTTTCTCCACTAGACCCTCACCATGATTACTCTGTCTTTCCCCATGGTGACTAATCTCTTTGTCTGCTGCTACGTTTCAGAAAAGCTGGATGGGTTATGAAAGAGTATTTGTTTTATTTGAAAGCAAGGACAATTGTGTTTGTCAGGAAGAGGCTTACTCAGTGCCTAGACATAGTAAGGAGCTGCCCAGCTTGTCTCCAACTCACCATTGAAAATGGCTGATTAAGGCAATGTGTCATCACAATAGGGGTGATTTAGGAAATAGCTGCCATTTCCTCAGTAGGTCCAAGGATAATCTTGCTACAATGAATAAAGATAATACTATCAGCAGTGAACTGACTTAGGAACTACATTTTTTTTTCTACAACTGGATTTGATGCTGAGACTTTACCCTGTGTGAAAATGTTTCTCAAGAAAGGATGCAGATCAATTCAGAGGACTCATTAATTTTGGAACTGGAAGGGACCTTTGAGATCACCTAATGCAACCATTCTTTCTATAGATAAGGATACTCACACTCAAAAAATTTAAATGATTTGTTTAAGCCACATAGGTACTGTAAGCTGAACCTGAATGGGCAGAACTGCCACCCCCCCCCAAAAAAAAAAACAACCAAATAAGTCAGGCTAGATTGGCATTAATTAGGTATAGGGTGGGATCACTGCATGCTGTATCATAGCTATAACTCAGCAGTCCTAGAAGAGAAAGAAAACTTTAAGGCCATCTAGTTCAAGAACCTTGTATTAGAGATAAGGAAATTAAGACAGGAGTGGAGGGGTTAGTAACATGCCCGAGGTAATTTAGGTAGTATCAGAAAGTGCATTTGAACCCTGGTCTTCTGAGTATAGAGCCAGCCAGTGTTCTTCATAGTATACTAGGGAGCTTTCTGTGGTTTAGTGATTGCCAATGGTAATACAATTAATGTCAGAAACAGGACTTGAACCCACATCTTTGAGACTACACCAGGAGTTTTTTTTATAATTTTATATATTTAATTTATGGAATAAAGCAAGCATTTCCATAACATGGTATAATAAAAAAGTGATTGCACATGAAATTGCATATCTATTATGTACAACTTACTATTCCTTTTAAATATATAATAAAGTTATATATATTTTTTCTTTTTTCTTCCCTCCCCCACCCATGTCCTAGACATGACTACTATTAGATGCATATATATATTCCATCATAATCGTATACAACTTGTTCAGCAATTCCCCAAATGATGGGCATCTCTGCAATTTCCTATTCTTTGCCACCACCAGAAGTTCTTAATATTTATTTTGTTATAGACCCCTTTGACAGTGCATTGAAACCTATTAAACCCTTCATGAAACATTATTTTTAATAAATAAAGTAAGATATATAGAATTACAAAGGAAACTAACTATATTGAAATAGTGATTAAGATTTTTTTTTTAATTCATGGGCCCCAGATTACTAAGCCCCACTTAAGACCAGCCCTCTATATCTTATGCCCGGCTACTTCTAGATTACCAATACCAAAAATTCTTGAGATTATATTTTCCCCCCTTAGGATTCTCCTTTATGGTTATCAAACTTTGATTTGAAGACTTATTATTAAAACCATTATCTATGTTATTTACAAAATACTTATTGATATGATGCAAATATCAAACAAATCAAATTATTTCATTGCCCCAAACATGCTGGTAAACATTTCATTTCCTCATTATATGTGGTGGACAAGATGAATAGCTAGAAGTATAATCCTCTTAGTTAATAGATGAGGAAAGTGAAGCCCAGAGACTTTATTTAAACAATTTGCTCAACACCACACAGGTAGTAAGAAGGAGAGACAGCATTTTAACTCAGGTCCTCAAATACCAAATGCTGATCCTTTGGTATAGACAATGATGAGATCCAAGACATGGAGAGGGCTTTATTATTTCTTTTTTTTTTTACATTAATTAATTTATTTTTAGTTTTCAACATTCATTTCCACAAAATTTTGAGTTACAATTTTTTCTCCCCACCTTTACTCTACCCTCCCAAAATAGCAAGCCTACTGAATACTCTTTTTCCAGGGATACCTACATTTTCATTTCAATAAACCTTTACAAAGTAACTATGGTTTCACCTGAAATACTCCCATCCATTCTCCCCACAAAAACTGTTTTTTCCTGCTTATCCAAATCATTACTAAAAAATTATTGCTATTAGGTCTCTACAGACTAAATCAAACTCGACACCTGTCATTCAACAGCACCTTAAGGAGTGCATATTTCTTATATGGGCAAGAAGTAATTTGGAAAAGCTAATAGAGAGCTGGCCTTGGAACCAGGAAGATATGTTTTCAAATGTCCTGTATCCAACACACACATACACACACACACACACACACACACACACACACCCCTGCCTGTGTGGCCCTGGCCAAGTCTTTTAAATTCTCCATGCTCTTCCCCACCTCAGAAACTCTCTAGGATGGTAAGTTACAGAACAGGTGTCAATCTGTAGCATGTTTCCTGTACCAAGGTAATCATATGTCAGATTTTTTTAAAAAGTAAAAAGAAAGAAAATTGCAGTTGTGTGATATTGAATTGTAAAAAAATAAAGCAAAGAAAATAATTTTCTTATGTGACTTATAGACAGCAATATCATTAATTCATAGTCACATTGTCATACTTCTGCACAGTCAAGGTTAGTTATGTGTCTATACATCTGTGGTCTGTGCCCTATCATGTGTTTTTTTTTATAAGAATTTATCCTGTAATTCCCACTATATTTAATCAATATGAAGAGGAATTGTGCTAACTACCATAGTCATTCTTTGACAAACCACTGAGTTATAGAACTAATTACTATATCCTAAGTACAGTGAAGTAATGACAATTGTATATCATTCTAAGCTTTAAAGGAGGACGTTGCTTGAAAAAGTGTAAAACACAGCCATATTATAAAGATGGAAACAATAAAACACAATAGGTTAGATAGTGAGATTAGGCGAGGAAGGATTTAAAGATAATTTGGAGTTTGAAAATCTGGCTTGAGTCTCAGTTTCATTAGTCACTGTATGACCTTGGATAAGTTATAGTGACTCTGCTAGCCTCATGTTACCTACATGTAAAATTAAGGGGGTGGATGAGTTTCTTTTGAAGGTCTATTCCAGCTCTAAAATTCATACTCCAATGACAGGGATTTGGCACCTGAGTAAGCAGAAAGATGTTGCAGACAGAACTGTAAAAATAGGAAAGATCAGATGCTGTGAAGATGAGTATAACTTCTGCCATGTTGAGTTAGGAATGCCTCCAGGATACCACCATTAATGTCATGATATAATCATTGTTACATAAATGAATCTAATGTACACCCTGGATTCATTGACTTTGGGAATGTCCTGGGACCTCAGTTTCCTTCACTGTAAGATGAAAGGGTTGAACTAGATGGCCTCTGGGGCCCCTGCCCATTCTAGATCTGTGATGCCATGTGAGGTCACTTCCAAAATAAATAATTTAGGCTCACAATCTCAAGAGAGCACCATTTGTAATCAATGATCTCCTTAGGAACTTGGGGAATCTAGTTGATGGTGACAACTATTTATACTCTGGGGCAGCTGATTGGCACTGTGGATAGAGCACTGAGGTTGGATTCAGGAAGAATCATCATGTGTTTAAATCTGGCCTCAGATGCTTTCTAGCTGTATGACCCTAGGCAAGTCACTTCACCCTGTTTGCCTCAGTTTCTTCATCTGGGCAATGAACTGGGAAATGAAACAGCAAACAACAAACCACACTAGTATCTTTGTCAAGAAAACCCCAGATAGAGTCACAAAGACATGACTGAAATGACTCAAAAACAACAGTAACAAGAACAATAACAACATTCATACCCCAACAATCCTTACAAACAGGGCAGTGGCTTAAGAGCAGCAGAAAGAGCCCTGATTTTGTAGTCAAAACATCTGGGTTAGAATTCTGTCTCTGCTACTTCATTGGCTACATGATTTTCCCAAATTGCTTCACCTCTCTATGCCTCAGTTTCCCCCCATGGAAAATAAAAGTATTTGGTTTATGCTATCTAAGATGACCTTTTGACTCTAGGTAACCCTAATGATTTCCCAGATACTTTTGCAACTTCTCTTTTGTTCTGCAAAACAAAACGTTAGATACATTTACAATTCGTTTGTAACATAAAATTCCCATTCCAGTCTTGAGAGTCTCCAGCCAGAATTGTTAACTTATAGCCTGGGAGAATTTTAAGCTGTCAGAGCCTCCAGATCAAAGCTGTGGAGTCTCTCTTGCCAGCCACCTCCTTTCAGTCCTGAATGTCCCTAGATCACTGTCCTTTGTCATACATGCCAGTATCACAGTGTCCTGCAAAGAGTAGATATCCACTGCTTGTATGATTTATGCTTGGTCCTGGGGATAGGGTTGTTTAAGCAAATTTGCCAGTCCCAGTCAAGGAAGCGAAGATTTGTCTCCAATATATGATTTCCAAGGCAACTTTGTCATCACTGATTTTTAATAGACAGCAGTGATCCTTGAAAGTGAAATTTTTTCTTCCTTACCATATTATCCCCCCAAATCTGCATTTACTGCACATCAGTATTTGTCATTATATGTGTGGGAGTTTACAAATATTGAGAAAATGGATTTAAAAACATAAAATTTACCTTTGGAAACATAATATTTCCATTTGAAAATATAAAATTTCCAGGAAAGCAATTTGTAGTAATTATTTCAGAATGAAAGCATCATCCTTCAAGTAGAGTTCTGTGAAGACTCAGAAAGGCCACAGGTCAAGGCAACCTTTAGGGATTGGTCAGGATTGGACAGAAGAAGGGAGGGGACAAAAGGGAGAGGATGGAAAGGAAGGATGGTCTTCGGCTTATAAATATACAAACCAGAAGAAAATAGAGTACTAGAATGAAAAAGTATATTCATTGCCCTCAGCGCATTGCAAGAATTCTCCATGGTGGGAAAAATAAATTTCTTAAATTTTGCCTTCAAAACCAATGTTATTGAATTTTGAAAGAGAAGGAATTTTAAAAGTCAAGTGCTTTATCTAAAAAAAAAAATATTGCTTTCAATATACTGTAATTTAAACATGATTGCCACTCAAAAGAGGAAAATGGGAGTGATCTGAGATTAAAGTTCATTAGGGCACAGAAGATTCAGGGGGTAGTATCCTTCCCCTCTTTCACACCTCCTTGGATTGACTTCTTCATGTAGTAGCCATAGAATCAGCTATAATCATTGAGCGAATATTTTTGGTTTTATCACTGTAGCTTCAGACATAGTCCATATTAAGTGACCTGATTTGGTCATGTGAGTCATCAGTGCTTGGGCAGATCAGTGGACTCCTTTATGAAGGCTGACTCTCCATAGTACAGATCTCAACCCATCCATGCCTTGTCATTCTGAGTTAACTCTTATCCAAGTCCTCCCATCAGCAGTCTACAGGGATTCTAGGCAAACTTGCAAGTGGTTTTCTAGATGTCTTCACCCTGTATCAATACCAATGGAGCATGTGGACTAACTACCAGACATGCCTCACTCTTTCTACAAACATTGTCTTTGGAGTCAGGTTGTTGTTATCCATTAGTTTCAGTTGTCTCCAACTCTGTTTGGCCCCATTTGGGGTTTTCTTATCAAAGATACTGGAGTGGTTTGTCATTTCCTTCTCCAACTCACTTTATAGATGAGAGAACTGAGGCAAACAGGGTTTAGTGACTTGCTCAGGGCCAAATGATTACTAAGTGTCTGAGATTGAATTTGAACTCAGGTCTTCCTGATTCCAGGCTTAGTGTTCCATCTTCTGAATCAAAGGATGTAGATTCAAATCCCACCACTCATGTTTACAACTTGTATGACCTTGAACAAATCACTTGACTTCCCAGGGCCTTAATTTCCTCATTTATAAAGAAGGCTGGACTAGGTGGATAAAGTGTTGACCCTGGAGTTAGGAAGATCTCAGTTCAAATCCAACCTCTGACCCTTATTAGCTATGTCACTTTATCTCTGCTTGCCTTAGTTTCCTCAACTTGAAAATGGGTATAATAATACCATCTACATCCCATTTGATGGAAAGATCAAATGAGATAATATTTTAAAAAGTTCTCAGCACAGTGAATGGCACATAGTAGGTACTACAGAAATGCTTATTCCCTTCCCTTTCCTTAGAGGCCCATTCTAGTTCTAAATCACTCATTTGTTTTCCATCCATAAATGTTTATTATTATATCATTTCTTTTGCTTCTCCTGCTCAACTTTTGTTGCAAATATATTGCTGCCAATTTCTGTCTGCTGTGAGACCTCTCCAGTGATTATCAGGCTCAGTGGTACAGTCATGTCCTGCCCCATTTGGGGTTTTGTTGGCAGAGATACTAGAGTGGTTTGCCATTTTTCCTTCATGCTTTTAGCCCAGCCTTTACAGCAATCACCTGGTGTTGCCTTCACCTGTGGAGAAGAGCCTAGCTATTCCCACTAATTGTCAACCCACTGCCACAGTGGGAAGACAAGCCAGTTGAGTTGAAGCAGTTAGGAATCACAAGGAGAAGCCAGATGGTAGATTATACCACTCAGTTCAAACTACAACCATACTTTGACCACTATGTCTTCTAATACCTTGATTGAAAGAATCCAAAATTTGGAATCTAAGCGACATTTTATCAGTGGAAATGACATAAAAGAAGAGGTATTATTATTTGTTTTGTTCTGTACCCTAAGGACCACGGGACCTTTCCAGCTGACTTATTGGGGCAGTCTTTCATGTGTCATGTCTTCTCATTAGAGTGTGAACTCCTTGAAAGCAGGAAAGACCTTAGAACGATGCTTTACACATAAGTAGTTGATAATTTTTTTTAAAATTCCTTCTTTCCTTCCTTCCTTCCTTCCGTCCTTTCTTCCTTCCTTCTCTCTTTCCTTCCTTCCTTGCTTCATCCTTTCATTCCTTCTTTAGTTCATTCATTCATTCGTTCATTCATTCATTCATTTGTTCATTCATTGATTCATTGATTCATTGATTCATTCATTCATTCATTCATACAGACATCATCTAGTCCAGCACCCTCATTTTATAGACATTGAAGCTAAGACCAGAGAAGTTAAGTTACTTTCTCAGGATTGCTGGTGTTTTGATAGGTGCTTCCACCCACTATGATTCTCACACCTATCCTCCTGTTGATGGAACTTGTCCAGAAACTGTCATTGATTGGGAGCAGTAAGTTGTATCCCTTCGCCACAATGATTTCCCCCCTCAGAGATAGCTATAGGTGCTGGGTTGGAAGCTGGTCTGATGACTTGGGGGAAATGCCCTTGGGTTCAGGGCCCTAGGCCATCTTCATCATGGTGCAGCAGGCAAAGTGTAGCTATTCATGGTACTTTGGCTCATCTAAGACATGCTACTTCCCGTCTCTTCCCCAGGGTGCACCCTAGTTTCAACTAAGCTGTGTTACCTATCCTGTATCTTTCTAATTAATAAAAATCATGATTAGAAACCATATTATCATGGTCCAATAATTTCAATTCCTTTTTTTTAAATTAAATTGATTTGTTTATTTAGTTTTAGTTTACAAGATTCAGTTTCAGAGTCACTTGAGTTTCAAGTTTTCTCCCCTTCCTTTCTCCCTAGCCCTGCATGGCGGCATGCAGTCAAGTATAGAATCTGCAAATACTTTCACAATGGACATTAATCTGGTTGTCTAGAAGGGTTGTAATCAATGGAGTGGACAACAGAATAAAGGAAACAAAACCAAACATGGAAAAGGATGATAGTATGTAGATTGCTTTAGTCTCCATTTAAACTCTGTTCTTTCTAGATCTTTTTCTGAATGTAGGTATCTCCTTCCACCCTGAGACATGTAGAGTTGTGTTATAGCTGTGTGTTGCTGAGGAGAGTCCAGTTTGTCAAGGTTGGTCATCACAAATATGATGTGTCTGTGATTGTTGTATTAGCAAGCACTCCAGAATACCCAGGGTGGCTGCTAGCACAGGTTCTTAGATCTGCTTTTCTAAAGGAAAACAACTCAAAATGGGTTAACAATCTTACTTTAATCAATCAAACATATATCATTTACCTAGTTCAGGGGAAAAAGTCAGCACCTGAACTTCAGAGAATGCAAACAGAATACAAACATAAGTTCCAAGCAGAAGTTATAAGCAGACAAAGAAACAGATCAGCAGACGGGCTTCCAACCATCTGACAATCACATCCATACCTATCTGACAATCACATCCATACCTATTCAGTTACCAGAGAGGGAAGCACCAACATCTGGGTTTGTCAAAGGCTAGGGGCTCAATGGCTTCCCAGAGTCTCATCTGGCCAAATCACACAACTCTTCTCAAAGTGAACCCCAAAGCAAAAAACTCCCATCAGGGTATATATAGCCTTCTCCTGGATCAGAGAATGTCACAGCCCTCTTGACCCACTGCCCAATCACAAAGTAATAAAATGTGGGCATTGCTGAAGAACAAGCCTCCTGCCACAGGCTCTATGTGACCGCATTCAGCCTATTAGGAGGCAGAGTATACTTTTAAATCAGGCAAGGTTCTCAGAGTCACTTAAGCCACTTAAGCAAAGGTCCTAGGGGCAGGGAAGATCTTCAGATTCCCATAACATTTTGTGTACAAGTTTTTCCTGGTTCTGCTCTTCTCACTTAGCATCAATTTGTATAAGCCTCTCCAGGTAAATATGAAATCCATCTCCTCCCCATTTCTTATAGTACAATAGTATTCCATTACATTCATATACCACAACTTGTTTAGCCATTCCCCAATTGATAGGCATCCCCTTAAGTTCCAGTTTTTTGTCACCACAAAGAGAGCTGCAATAAATATTTGTGTACCTATGGGTCTTCCTCTCGCTTCTATGATCTCTTTGGGATACAACCCCAGAAGTGGCATTACTGGGTCAAAGGGTATGCAATTATTTATAGCTCTTTGGGCATAGTTCCAGATTGCTCTCCAGAATGGTTGTATCAGTTCACAGCTCCACCAACAATGCATTAGTGTTCCAATTTTTCCACATCCTATCCAGCATTTGTCATTTTTCTGTTTTGTCATCTTAGCCAATCTGGCTGGTGAGATGTGGTACCTCAAAGTTATTTTGATTTTCATTTCTCAAATCAAGAGTGATTTAGAACATTTTTTCATATGCTTGTAGATATCTTCAATTTCTTCCTCTGAGAATTGCCTGTTCATATCCTTTGACCATTTTTCAATTGGGGAATGACTTGTATTCTTATA